>CM049400.1:37155000-37170000 GCA_026929865.2 Hyperoplus lanceolatus | reverse complement strand
CGTAGAGACTTTGTATGTGGGAGAAATCTGCTAAAATAGTCGATTTAACTGCGTTTTTATGAGTTGAATGTTGTTTTTCTTTCTGTCCCGTAGAGAGGAGAGGAGAGAGGAACGGCTAAATCCTGCATTAGATCAACGTAGTCCTTCTCCAAGTCCACAACAACACAGCAGCATGGAGCTACATACAGGTATTTAACGTTTAACGATTTAATTTTAAAGCTGGGATGGAGGATTTAGGGAGAAAATAGCAGTTGGGATAGAGATTCGAATCCAAATACCTCAACCGCTCCACTTGTTCTCTTTGGTCCCTCCCCTATGGTCCCTCCCTGACACGCTCTACACCAGGGGTCACCAACACAGAGCCCGCGAGGACCATATGAGGCGCCCGCAGGCTTGTTCTAAAAATAGCATAATAATCTGTTTCCCACCTTTTTTAAGTCATTGCTGATCATTATTGTGAGAAATCATTAACATGATCAGTGTCTTCACATAGATGAGTATCATTAATCATTCATAATAATATAGAACTAAAGGCAAACTGAGCAGATGTGTTATTTCAGAAGAGTGTCAAACTGGGTGCCCTTTGAATGACTCAGTACCCATGAAGTAGCCCTCAGGTTCAAAATACCAACAAAGTCGTGCCAAAGTGAATGGACAGTCCCAACAGCCAATAAGAACAGAGAATCGGAGCCTCGCTCTGATTGGTCAAAGTGTACAGCTCATGTTAACTTTGACCAATCAGAAATCACATACCCCAGCTTTAAGGGTTCCCACTATCATAACAAATCCTGGAAAATTATGAAAAAAAAAAAGTGACAAGAGGAAGTTGTTTTCTTATTATGGACATGCATAATAAGAAAACAGAGGGGGGGGCTTTTGGGGTAGTGTAAACATTTACCTTGGTTGATGGACAAACTCATTTTCCCTTTTCTGTGTTTCAGATGAAGATGATCTGAGCCAGAAACCAGACGTAAGTTTTACTTATTGAATTAAAGGTGTAGTCAGTGGTTCTGGAGAACGCTTGAATATCTCCTTGTGATCCTCTACGTGTGTGTGTGTGTGTGTGTGTGTGTGTGTGTGTGTCTGTCTGTCTGTCTGTCTGTCTGTCTGTCTATCATATACTGTATATATATAATTGTTTATCTATCCATCCATACATCCATACATCCATCCATCCATCCATCCATCCATCTATCTATCTATCTATCTATCTATCTATCTATCTATCTATCTATCCATCCATCTATCTATCTCTCCATCTATCTATCTATCTCTCCATCCATCAGGAGTTCTCTGTGCTGGTTGGCGGTCGGTGCTGTGTGTCTCAGTGTCGTCGGCGGTCACATGATCACCGCGGGAGAAAGATCCCCAACGGTCTCACCTTCCACTGCTTTCCCTCATGGAGGACACACGAAGGTAAGACAGGCAGGGAGGGTAAGACAGGCAGGCAGAGAGACAGGGAGAGAGACAGACAGGCAGGGAGGGAGACAGGGAGAGAGACAGACAGGCAGGGAGAGAGAGAGGCAGACAGGCAGGCAGGTAGGCAGAGAGAAAGGCAGAGAGACAGGCAGGCAGGGAGACAGACAGGCAAGGAGAGAGATAGACAGGGAGAGAGAGAGACAGACAGGCAGGCAGAGAGACAGACAGGCAAGGAGAGAGAGAGGGAGGCAGGCAGACACACACAAACACACTCTGACTTTCCACTGCTTTCCCTCCTGGAGGACACACGAGGGTAAGACAGGCAGGCAGACAGACAGGCAGGCAGAGAGAGAGAGACAGGGAGAGTGACAGTAGTAAATGGTAAATGGACTTGTATAGCGCTATATCTCCGTTTATCACAGACTCAAAGCGCTTTACATTGTTTTTTGTACACATTCACCCAGTCACACACACAATCATACACCGATAGCAGCAGCTACCACGCAGGGTAGGCTTAGCACTAGGGTGCTAAGCTAACTAAGCTAACTATCGGGAGCAATTCGGGGTTCAGTGTCTTGCCCAGGGACACTTCGACATGTGGCGGGGAGACGGGGGATCGAACCTCCGACCCTGCACACCAGAGGCGAACTCCCTACCCACTTCGCCACTGCTGCCCCAAAGGCAGGGAGAAAGGGAGACAGACAGGCAGACAGAGAGAGAGAGACAGGTAGACGGACAGGGAGAGAGACAGGCATGCAGGCAGGCAGATACACAGACAGGCAGGTAGGTAGGTAGGCAGACAGTCAGGAAGAGAGACAGGCAGACAGACATATAAACAGATAGATAAATAGTCGGAAACAGACAGACACACTCTTAGAATATACCTTAGAACCATTTTCACTTCTCTTCTCTTTCACGGGTCGGATTTGAACCCGCGACCACTGCAACGAAGGCCGGAGCCAATATGGTACACGCTCTATCCACTACGTCACTGGAGCGCCCTACAGTTCTATCCGTTTCCCTGTGATATCCAGGATAATGATTATACACATTGTAGCCCGAAAGCTTTTTTTTTTAAATTAATTAAAGGGACACTGTGTAACATTTTAAGTAATTTATGAGCTAAAATCAATATCCTCATTCATAAATATGTCCTCATTGGTGTAAAATCACCTCTGCCAATAATCTGAATTATCCTCCTGAGCGGAGAATTACAAATATTAATATTACATTTTGTACATTGAGTGGGCAAGTCTTATGGAGGCATCCATGTTTTTGGAATGTCATCAGTTGCATTGTTTGGAATTTAGAATTGTTCTTGTCCTTGAAGGCCACTGTAGCTTCTGTTATTATTCTAAAGGGGTGGGGTTACCCAGGGAGTGTTGCATTCTAGAACTTTGTAGATGATGTCATATTACACAGTGCACCTTTAAACCTGCAGTGTGTAGAATTTTGGGTTTTAGTTCCTAGCAGATTTTGTAGAAAGTAATTATAATATCCATAAGTACATTTAATTTAATGCATAATAGCTGAATTATTATTTTTTTATTATTATTATTTCCCTTAGAAAGGGTCTCATATATGTCCATATTTCTGCATATTTTGGACCAAGGCCTAGTGCCGCCATCTTAAAAGTGTCATAGTTGGAATGTCATCAGGTGCATTGTTTAAAATTTAGAATTGTTCTTGTCCTTGAAGGCCACTGTAGCTTCTGTTATTATTCTAAAGGGGTGGGGTTACCCAGGGAGCGTTGCATTCTAGAACTTTTCTTGATGATGTCATATTACACACTGCACCTTTAAACCTGATATAGTGTTAAATCCTGTTCCCTCTCAGGCAGGCTGGTCTGTGACCTGACGTCTCGGAGGAGGAGAGCCTGGGTGGAGGCAGTGGGCCGCGAGGACATCACATTCTACCACATCCCCCCTTCTATGAGGGTCTGCTCTAGACACTTCAACTCAGGTCTGTCTGTCTGTCTGTCTGTCTGTCTGTCTGTCTGTCTGTCTGTCTGTCTGTCTGTCTCTCTGTCTCTCTGTCTGTCTGTCTCTCCTTCTATGAGGGTCTGCTCTAGACACTTCAACTCAGGTCAGTCTGTCTGTCTCTCCCTCTCTCTCTCTCTGTCTGTCTGTCTGTCTGTCTGTCTGTCTGTCTCTCTCTCGCTCTCTCTGTCTGTCTGTCTGTCTGACTCTCAAACTGTTTTCTCTCTTTCTACAGAGGTTTTGAAAGTCAGACGAAAAAATAATGTCCTATACTAAGTTCCTGTGTGTGTGTGTGTGTGTGTGTGTGTGTGTGTGTGTGTGTGTGTGTGTGTGTGTTTGCGCGCCTGTGTGTGTCTGTCTGTCTGTCTGTCTGTCTGTCTGTCTGTCTGTCTGTGTGTGTGTGTGTGTGTGTGTGTGTGTGTAGGTAAACCGGCGTATGAAAAGCTGGAGGGAGATCCAGACTGGGTTCCATCTCTACTGCTGGGTCACAGTG
Source organism: Hyperoplus lanceolatus (assembly GCA_026929865.2). Classification (NCBI taxonomy): domain Eukaryota; kingdom Metazoa; phylum Chordata; class Actinopteri; order Uranoscopiformes; family Ammodytidae; genus Hyperoplus; species Hyperoplus lanceolatus. The sequence goes on along the minus strand of CM049400.1, from coordinate 37,166,109 downwards.
ATGACGTCAGAAAACTACACACTAAACCCCTCCCCTCGATAGAACTACACACTAAACCCCTCCCCCCGATAGAACTACACACTAAACCCCTCCCCCCGATAGAACTACAAACCAACCCCCGCCTCCCCAAAGCACCAACGAAGAAGGACAGACACAAACGCAGGAGGACTAAAGAGAAGAAGAAGACTGAACAAACGGCAGCTTGTGATTGGTCAAGATCTCCTCAGAGCGGATCAGAGGCCAAAGCAGGTTAGACTGAAGGACACACACACTGTTAATACACAGCCTAGGCTCTGTGAACGGTCATGTTGCACACACACTCTGTTAATACACAGCCTAGGCTCTGTGAACGGGCATGTTGCACACACACACTGTTAATACACAGCCTAGGCTCTGTGAACGGGCATGTTGCACACACACTCTGTTAATACACAGCCTAGGCTCTGTAAACGGGCATGTTGCAGACACACTCTGTTAATACACAGCCTAGGCTCTGTAAACGGGCATGTTGCAGACACACACACTGTTAATACACAGCCTAGGCTCTGTGAACGGGCAAGTTGCAGACACACACTCTGTTAATACACAGCCTAGGCTCCGTAAACGGGCATGTTGCAGACACACACACTGTTAATACACAGCCTAGGCTCTGTAAACGGGCATGTTGCAGACACACACACTGTTAATACACAGCCTAGGCTCTGTGAACGGGCAAGTTGCAGACACACACTCTGTTAATACACAGCCTAGGCTCCGTAAACGGGCATGTTGCAGACACACACACTGTTAATACACAGCCTAGGCTCTGTAAACGGGCATGTTGCAGACACACACTCTGTTAATACACAGCCTAGGCTCTGTAAACGGGCATGTTGCAGACACACACTCTGTTAATACACAGCCTAGGCTCCGTAAACGGGCATGTTGCAGACACACACACTGTTAATACACAGCCTAGGCTCTGTAAACGGGCATGTTGCACACACACACTGTTAATACACAGCCTAGGCTCTGTGAACGGGCATGTTGCACACACACACTGTTAATACACAGCCTAGGCTCTGTGAACGGGCATGTTGCACACACACTCTGTTAATACACAGCCTAGGCTCTGTAAACGGGCATGTTGCAGACACACACTCTGTTAATACACAGCCTAGGCTCTGTAAACGGGCATGTTGCAGACACACACACTGTTAATACACAGCCTAGGCTCCGTAAACGGGCATGTTGCAGACACACACACTGTTAATACACAGCCTAGGCTCTGTAAACGGGCATGTTGCAGACACACACACTGTTAATACACAGCCTAGGCTCTGTAAACGGGCATGTTGCAGACACACACTCTGTTAATACACAGCCTAGGCTCTGTAAACGGGCATGTTGCAGACACACACTCTGTTAATACACAGCCTAGGCTCTGTAAACGGGCATGTTGCAGACACACACACTGTTAATACACAGCCTAGGCTCTGTGAACGGGCAAGTTGCAGACACACACTCTGTTAATACACAGCCTAGGCTCCGTAAACGGGCATGTTGCAGACACACACACTGTTAATACACAGCCTAGGCTCTGTAAACGGGCATGTTGCAGACACACACTCTGTTAATACACAGCCTAGGCTCTGTAAACGGGCATGTTGCAGACACACACTCTGTTAATACACAGCCTAGGCTCTGTGAACGGGCAAGTTGCAGACACACTCTGTTAATACACAGCCTAGGCTCTGTGAACGGGCAAGTTGCAGACACACACTGTTAATACACAGCCTAGGCTCTGTAAACTGGTTTGTTGTTGCAGATTAGACTGATGGCACACATTGTTAATACACAGCCTAGGCTCTGTGAACGGGCATGTTGCAGCAGGTGAGTTTGAGGGCCTGTTTTCACTGTAACGTTTTCAACACAAAACGCAAAAATATTTTTACGTTTTGCAAAAATATTTTTAATATGTCTCTATTTATTTATGTATGATGATGTTTTAATTATTTTTTTACTTATTTTAATATGTTTTGCCAGCTGTTGTTCCTGGGTGAGCGTATACCCATGACAAAGGCATTAAGAAAAACTATTTCAAAATAGCATTCTTTACACTGATGGTCTCGTTTTGCTGTTACATGTAATTTATGATCATCAGAGGAAAAATTAGACTGTTTCAGAAATAACTCTGTGGTGTACCAGTTTACAGAGCTTTATTGCCAATAACTTCACATGTACAAGACATATTAGGGAATGGAGAAAATGTGTCCTACCATCCCGCAGTGAAGAGATTATGTTGAACAGGCACAAACAAACAAATAGATATGATAATATAAAACTTGTATTGTTTTCGTCAGTTTTGTTTTCTATACGTTGTTGTGCTGCAGGTCCTGTGAAGCAGACCGTTCCCTGGAAGGATGTGAAACCTCTAGTGGAGTCTGAGCTCAAACATCAAACCAACAGACAACAAGAGAAGAAGACGAGAAGGAAGATGGACGCCAGCTTTACAGTGAGCCTGCGTTCCGAATCGCATACCCTTTCTTTTTTCTATTCTACATACTACATCCGACGATAAAAAGAATCTAGTTAGGATGCAGTATGCATACTATTGGGACATACTTTTACTCTCTTATTTCATCATAACATTGCGCCTTGATCTTGCCTCTTGCTTTTATATCCATCTCATCCCCGTTTGTTTTCATATGGAGGCTTCGTCGATGTGACGTCACTTCACGTGCGCACTGGATTGTGGGTCAGAATCGCCCAAATAGGATGCACTTTTCAACACTAACAATCTTGGCCGCATGAAGTAGGACATCCGGGTACTTCTAACCATCCTAAATCTGGCCACAAGAATCGGGACATCCTAAATCTTTTTTCTACCATACTATATAGTAGAAAGTATGAGATTCGGAATGCAACCCATGTCACAGCGGATGGTTTGGCTTCACATTTCAACGTTTCCATTTCACTATACAGCTCTGGAAAAAAATGAAGAGACCACTCCAAATGTTCAGTGTCTCTCGTTTTACTATTTATAGGCATTTGTTTGATTTTGGTTTTATTCTACAAACTGCTGACAACATTTCTACCAAATCCCCCCTCCACCCCCCCATTCCTGTGGTGTCCAGAGGCTATTGCACGGTAGGATATTTTAGGCTTTATAAATCCCTTATCAACACAGTTTAATCAGCGGCGAGCCGGCGACGCATTAAAGTGGACAGAATGTAAACAGTTCCATCTAGGTGTCCATACATCAGGGGTTAATCCACACCTATGGAATGTTCTCCAGCCAATCAGAATAGAGTATTCACGCAGACTATAGGATAATGTAATTTAAGAGCATTTTTCATGAAGTAATGTAGAGATGAAGATTGAAGAACAATCCAGACTGGTCTCTGAATGTTTTCCAGAGCTGTATATATAATTAAATGTTTATGTACTTGGTTTTTCGCACAGTAACTTCGTCTTTGCTTAAAGGTGCAGTGTGTAATATGACATCATCAAGAAAGTTCTAGAATGCAACGCTCCCTGGGTAACCCCACCCCTTTAGAATAATAACAGAAGCTACAGTGGCCTTCAAGGACAAGAACAATTCTAAATTTTAAACAATGCACCTGATGACATTCCAACCAACATGGATGCCTCCATAAGACTTGCCTGCTCAATGTACAAAATGTAATATAAATATTTGTAATTCTCTGCTAAGGAGGATAATTCAGATTATTGGCAGAGGTGATTTTACACCAATGAGGACATATTTATGAATGAGGATATTGATTTAAGATAATAAATTACCTAAAATGTTACGCAGTGTCCCTTTAACTTATTAATGTAATGCGATTAATTCTCCACAGTCCGTTGTCTTGTTTCACTAACATGTCTTTGTATATTTCTCTCAGGATTTCTTCAGAAAAGCTCTAGAATCTTCTCTGGAGGCGTCTAGCAGATCCAGGGTCAGACCAGACCTTCAGCAGACAGAGATGAGCTTTAGACTACCAAGGTATCTGTCTGTCCCTCTGTCTATCTATCTACAGTATCTCACAAAAGTGAGTACACCCCTCACATTTCTTCAAATATTTCATTATATCTTTTCATGGGACACCACTGAATAAATGACACTTTGATATAATGTAAAGTAGTCAGTGTACAGCTTGTATTACAGTGTAAATTTACTGTTGCCTCAAAATAACTTGACACACAGCCCTTAATGTCTAAACTGAAGGCAACAAAAGTGAGTACACCCCTAAGAAAAAATGTCCAAATTGGGCCCAAAGTGTCAATATTTTGTGTGGCCACCATTATTTTCCAGCACTACCTTAACCCTCTTGGGCATGGAGTTCACCAGAGCTTCACAGGTTCCCACTGGAATCGTCTTCCACTCATTCATGACAACATCACAGAGCTGGTCGATATTAGAGACCTTGCGCTTCTCCATCTCCCGTTTTAAGAAGCCCCAAAGATGCTCAATAGGGTTTAGGTCTGGGGACATGCTTGGCCAGTCCATAACCTTTACCCTCAGCTTCTTTAGCAAGCCAGTGGTCGTTAGGAGGTGTGTTTGGGGTCGTTATCATGCTGCAATACTGCCCTGCGGCCCAGTTTACGAAGGGAGGGGATCATGTTCTGCTTCAGTATGGCACAGTACATGTTGGTATTCAATGAACTGTAGATCCCCAGTGCTGGCAGCACTCATGCAGCCCCAGACCATGACACTCCAACCACCATGCTTGACTATAGGCAATACACACTTGTCTTTGTACTCCTCACCTGTTTGCTACCACACACTCTTAACACCATCTGAACCAAATAAATGTATCTTGGTCTCATCAGACCACAGGACATGGTTGCAGTCATCCATGTCCGTAGTCTGTTTGTCTTCAGCAAACTGTTTGTGGGGTTTCTTGTGCATCATCTTTAGAATAGGCTTCCTTCTCGGACGACAGCCATGCAGACCAATATGATGCAGAGTGCGGCGTATGGTCTGAGCACTGACAGGTTGACCCCCAACCCCTTCAAGCCCTGCAGCAATGCTGGCAGCACTCATACGTCAATTTTCCAAAGCCAACCTCTTGGTATGACGCTGAAAACGTGCACTCAACCTTCTTAAACTGGGCTGCAGGGCAGTATTGCAACATGATAACGACCCCAAACACACCTCCAAGATGACCAGTGGCTTGCTAAAGAAGCTGAGGGTAAAGGTGATGGACTGGCCAAGCATGTCCCCAGACCTAAACCCTATTGAGCATCTTTGGGGCTTCTTAAAACGGGAGATGGAGAAGCGCAAGGTCTCTAATATCGACCAGCTCCGTGATGTTGTCATGAATGAGTGGAAGACGATTCCAGTGGGAACCTGTGAAGCTCTGGTGAACTCCATGCCCAAGAGGGTTAAGGTAGTGCTGGAAAATAATGGTGGCCACACAAAATATTGACACTTTGGGCCCAATTTGGACATTTTTTCTTAGGGGTGTACTCACTTTTGTTGCCTTCAGTTTAGACATTAAGGGCTGTGTGTCAAGTTATTTTGAGGCAACAGTAAATTTACACTGTAATACAAGCTGTACACTGACTACTTTACATTATATCAAAGTGTCATTTCTTCAGTGTTGTCCCATGGAAAGATATAATGAAATATTTGAAGAAATGTGAGGGGTGTACTCACTTTTGTGAGATACTGTATCTATATGTCTGTATGTCTGTCATGTCTCTCTCTCTCTCTCTCTCTCTCTCTCTCTCTCTCTCTCTCTCTCTCTCTCTCTCTGCCTGCCTGTCTGTATATCCGTCTGTCTGTCTGTCTGTCTGTCTGTCTGTCTGGTTCAAAACATTCAAAAAAACTCTCTCTCACTCATACACAATCCCTCTCCCTCTCCTCCTCCCTCCCTCTCTCTAGACTAGAAGAACCAGGGTGTATACCGGAGTTGCCATGCCCAGCACAGGCTCCTGTTTGTGGGGTAGATTCCTCCTCTCGCGCCCCTGGTTCCTCCTGTGTGAACTGTGTCCATCTTCAGAACAGAATCTCAGAGCTCCAGGAGAGACTTGAATCTCATCAGACAGAAGCAGAGGAGACAGAAGAGACTGAATGTGAGTCAACAAGGGAATAGAATACAACATGTATTATGTAAAATATGCATAACATTATTATATTTTTATACAATATATTATTTCAGTTTTGTCTTTTTTATACACACACACACACAAACACACACACACACACACACACACACACACACACACACAAACAAACACACACGCACACACACAAAAAAACACCTGCACCATCACAACAAGGACACACACCACAAATACAAATTTAACCAAAATATATATAATATAAGAACTAAGGCACGTTTATCCCATGTTCCCATCAGTTATGATAGTCATGCATGTCTCCCAGAGCTTTAAAGCTGCAGTGTGTAGAATTTTGGGTTTTATTTCCTAGCAGATTTTGTAGAAAGTAATTATAATATCCATAAGTACATTTAATTTAGTGCATAATAGCTGAAAAAAATGTTTTGAATTATTATTTTTTCCCTTAGAAAGGGTCTCATATATGTCCATATTTCTGCATATTTTGGACCAAGGCCTAGTGCCGCCATCTTGAAAGTGTCATAGTTGGAATGTCATCAGGTGCATTGTTTAAAATGTAGAATTGTTCTTGTCCTTGAAGGCCACTGTAGCTTCTGTTATTATTCTAACGGGGTGGGGTTACCCAGGGAGCGTTGCATTCTAGAACTTTGTAGAACTTTCTTGATGATGTCATATTACACACTGCACCTTTAACAAAGTCCCTCCTCTTGCCCTTAACTATAGAAGTCAATCTTTCTGGTCATATACAGTTCATAATTTGTTACACCAAACTATAATTTAAAGGTGTAGTCAGTGATTCTGGAGAACGCTTGTTGTCAAAATCACTGTTTGTCAAAATCAGTGAATATCTCCTCATGATCCACTACCTGTCTGTACTGAGTGAATATCTCCTCATGAGCCACTACCTGTCTGTACTGAGTGTGTGCAAAAAAAAATCCAGTGTTAATACACAGCCTAGGCTCTGTAAACGGGAATACTGCTAGCTACGGTGGGCCCCCTTTGTTTACATACCGGTTTACAGAGCCTAGGCTGTGGTTTAACACTGGATTTCAGCACTGACTCAGTACAGACAGGTAGTGGATCATGAGGAGACATTCACTGATTTTGACAAAGTGTTTTTTGTCAACTAGCGCTCTCCAGAAACACTGACTCTACCTTTAAATCTTTACTGTCTAACCGTATCAGCTCCACCTGCGTCGCAATCTACAATCTCACCACTGGGTGATGCTAAATTACACACTGTACCTTTTTTAAATGTGTGTGTGTGTGTGTGTGTGTGTGTGTGTGTGTGTGTGTGTGTGTGTGTGTGTGTGTGTGTGTGTGTGTGTGTGTGTGTGTGTGTGTGTGTGTGTGTGTGTGTGTGTGTGTGTGCCCGTCGTAATTGCCGCCGTAAACGCAAATAGATGCAAAATGCTCCAGAAGACGATCCTGATAATGTGTCTACTGTCAGCGATCAAAACAGCGCATAAGCAAGCCTTAACGAGCGGTAGGATCTACAAACAGAAGTGGCGCGGCTATGACCCGACTCCGGAGCTACACCTGTCGGGAGAGGAGCTTCAATCTGTGGATTTTACTACCGACAACAAACTGACAAATGAACAATGGATTACTTTCCAGATCAAGGAGAGGGCCTTCAGACAAACACTGGATACAAAACATCTCCACGAGAAGAACCAGTACAAATGTTCAGCGGACCCAGCTAAGTGGTTTAAATTAATATCTCTTCTAAATGGTGTTTATTTTCGAATGGGATATTCTCTGCCGAGAGCCGTAGTGGGAGGCCGTACGGACTGCCCTTTCTGAAATTCACCTGTAGAGTATTAAAAGCTACCGCTGGTTAAATCCTGCCCATCGGACGCGTCTACCGAGGCCCTGTGCCCGTGGATTGAAGCGCAATTGCGCTTCTGAGAGACGTAATACAACCGCAATTCGGACATCGGAACTCTGTGCAACAAAGATAACCCGTGACAAATTGGCTTATTTGTGGCAACATCGCAGAAAGAAAGCCATTCAAATCATACTGAATAACAGCGAGTATCCTCTGACACCACCTTGCCCCAGTAACACTCAAGATGTGCAGGCATATTATCATAATAAATGTGAAGGCAGTACCTCAATAGACGACGCCCCTCTGCTTCCACCATGGGCCGACTCACTTCTCTCACCAGAGCCAGAGTTTCCTCCAGTATCCTCTCCTTTCACAGAGGATGAAGTGCGAAATGTCCTAGCCAGGTTGCCAAACAATAAGTCCAGTGGTAGTGATGGGGTCACTTATGAAATGTTAAAGCTAACAAGCGTGAAAGAAAAATTGCTGCCAATCTTCAACACTTGTCTCACTAACAGGCGCGTGCCCGAGTCATGGAAGGGAGCGCTAATCCACAGAATACCCAAAAAAGATAATATTCCAAATGACCCCACCACTTGGAGAGACATTTCTCTCCTACCTACGATCTACAAACTGTTTATGAAATGCATTCTTGGGCGCATACTACCATGGCTGGTGGACGCAAACATGATGTCCACTAAACAAAAGGCATATATAGAAAGGCAAGGCATGAATGAACATGTATTCTGTCTAAAAACTGCCATAGATGACTTTAAACACGAAAGTGCAAAGTTTTATTCAGTGTTTCTCGATTTCCGTGACGCATTTGGCACACTCCCTCATAATATCATGTTAAGAGCTCTGGAGGAAATACATCTCCCTCAATGTTACATCGACATCGTTAAAGATGTGTACCAAGGCTCTTTCGTTCAGGTCATCTGCGGAGCCGAGCTCACTGAACACATTCCACTGCGCATCGGGATCAAGACGGGCTGCCCGTGGAGCGCAATTAACTTCATTCTGTCAATCAATAGGTGGATAGAGTGGATGTGCCAAAGCGCTCCACCTGGAACCATCTCCCCAAATCCTGTACAAGCTTTTGCCGACGATGTGCAAATGGCATCCCGCCAGGAAAAGGTTGTGCAGGACATGTTGCACAAGACTGATGCCTTCCTTCGGTGGTCGGGCCTGGAGGTCAAGGAGTCCAAGTGCGCGACGTTCTTTGAAAGGAGGAGCGGCGGGAATAGGTGGTATCGGTCGAAGCTAGACCGCGACCCCCAATTCAAAATCAACAATAAAACCATTCGAGTCTATTCCCGAAATGAAACATATGCATACTTGGGACACAAATTTAATGTAGCTGGCGACTGGGACCAACAAGTGCAAGAAATAATATCCGATTATACTTCAAGGTTACATAAAATTGACACATCTCCTTTGCCGCTTACAATGAAACTGGATGCCATTGGGCAAATTGCCTTATCAAAGGTTCACCACTTCTTTGCCAATGTTCACTTAACACGTAAAACACTGCAAGACTTAAACAATAAAACGGTTCAGATAGTTAGAGGCTGGAGTGGCCTAAACACCCACACAACTCGGGACGTCATCCACCACAGTAGGCACGAGGGGGGCTTGGGAGTACCCGATTTTGAGTGGGTCTACATCGCCACCAGGTTGGCACATTTATTAAATATGCTGAACAACGATGATCCCTCTGTCAGGAAAATGGCCCGTGCATCGCTATTATTAGACCTTAAGAAGCGCAAGTCCCTCTCGCCTCCGAATCTGAGCCGAACTTTCTGGGATTCAGAAGGAAACCGAACGGCAAACTGGACACTCGCGCCATCGGGTTCGGTGTCAGGTCTGACTGGCCGGATCTTAAAGACCTCTGTAGTTGGACTGGTATCGTTCTGCGTTGGACACATAATGGAAAGAATGTAGCCCCATCCGAATCATTGGTTACTAGTGGGGACATCGCCGTCACTGCCACCTTGGTGGAAGACGGAGTCGAGTTCACACTCCCACCCACTAACTGTCGCGCAGCCCTGCTGGCAATAAAACACAGACAACGCCAAAAACACTGGACGGGACTAAGACTACAAGGCAAACTAGCCTGCTTGCCTTCTGCTGACCATTCTGTGTCCCACATCATCTTCAATAATGCATCCATTGATGAGGACATACAAACGTTTGCCATCAAAGCCAGATTGCAGGTTCTACCGTCCCAGCTGAACCTGTCAATCTGGTACCCACACACCCACACATCATTATGTATTCATCATGGACAAGAACAGTTCACTGAGACAATGTCACATATATTAAATGGCTGCTACTTTTATAAAAGCCTTTATATAGCCAGGCATGACAGGATTGTGAACTTGATTGTACAAAGCTTACCACCTATACTTTCACCAACATCCTCCACCCATGTCAATTGCTTTGTTAGACCTCATATGTTCTCTTTGTGTGAAGCTGAAATGTCTGTGTTTACTGATCTAAGTGCCACCAGGCCTGACATTTTGATAATAGATGAGCACCGTAGAAAAGTGCACATCCTGGAGGTAGCCTGCACCTTTGACTCAAGTTTAGAGGAGGCTTATTTAACTAAGCTGGTGAAATATTACCCTCTAGTACAGACAATTAACTCCATGGGCTACAACTGTCATTTACTTGTGTTCATTTTTGGCAGTCTAGGCCATGTGCATAGGCTTGTCACTAGTGGTCTTAGGATTGTCGGCCTTACAAAAACAAGCGCAAAACAGCTTGCCAAATACTGCTCAGTGTCCTCCATCATTGGCAGTCGCCATATTTGGAGGAGAAGGTGTTGTGTGTACCCATAATATCAGCTGTTTGACTGGCATTGGCCACGTTTCAGAGTTGTGTCGGAGAAAACTTTGCATCTATGACATTTGTGTCCTTATGTATATTATTATTAATTGTGGGCGCAAATAAAGTACTAAAAATGTGTGTGTGTGTGTGTGTGTGTGTTCTGTCTAGCTGTCTGTCTGTCTGTCTGTTGCATGAACTGCCTTGATATCTTTGCCATCATCTGTGCTTACCTGTTTGTTCTTGCTCCAACTGTGAGCAATATGTTTGTTTGTCTTTTTCCCCGTCTTGCTCAGGCCTGCTGTAATTATAAATGTAATGTATGTTTTTACCGTTATGTATTGTAGGTTGCCTACTGACAGCTGGCCGGGGACTGCAGCTGGAAA
>CM049400.1:37145000-37152500 GCA_026929865.2 Hyperoplus lanceolatus | reverse complement strand
ATATATATATATGTGTGTGTATATATATATATATATATATATATATATATATATATATATATATATATGTGTGTGTATATATGTGTGTGTATATATATATATATATATATATATATATATATATATATATATGTGTGTGTGTGTGTGTGTGTGTATATATATATATACAGTATCTCACAAAAGTGAGTACACCCCTCACATTTCTTCAAACATTTCATTATATCTTTTCATGGGACACCACTGAATAAATGACACTTTGATACAATGTAAAGTAGCGTGTGTACAACTTATATAACAGTGTAAATTTACTGTCCCCTCAAAATAACTCGACACACAGCCATTAATGTCTAAACTGCCGGTTACAAAAGTGAGTACACCCCTGAGTTAAAATGTCCAAATTGGGCCCAAAGTGTCAATATTTTGTGTGGCCACCATTATTTTCCAGCACTACCTTAACCCTTATGGGCGTGGAGTTCACCAGAGCTTCACAGGTTGCCACTGGAATCCTCTTCCCCTCATTCATGACAACATCACGGAGCTGGTGGATACTGGAGACCTGGCGCTCCTCCATCTCCTGTTTTAAGAAGCCCCAAAGATGCTCAATAGGGTTTAGGTCTGGGGACATGCTTGGCCAGTCCATAACCTTTACCCTCAGCTTCTTTAGCAAGCCAGTGGTCGTTAGGAGGTGTGTTTGGGGTCGTTATCATGCTGCAATACTGCCCTGCGGCCCAGTTTACGAAGGGGAGGGGATCATGTTCTGCTTCAGTATGGCACAGTACATGTTGGTATTCAATGAACTGTAGATCCCCAGTGCTGGCAGCACTCATGCAGCCCCAGACCATGACACTCCAACCACCATGCTTGACTATAGGCAATACACACTTGTCTTTGTACTCCTCACCTGTTTGCTACCACACACTCTTAACACCATCTGAACCAAATAAATGTATCTTGGTCTCATCAGACCACAGGACATGGTTGCAGTAATCCATGTCCGTAGTCTGTTTGTCTTCAGCAAACTTTTTGTGGGGTTTCTTGTGCATCATCTTTAGAATAGGCTTCCTTCTGGGATGACAGCCATGTAGACCAGTATGATGCAGAGTGCGGCGTATGGTCTGAGCACTGACAGGTTGACCCCCCACCCCTTCAAGCCCTGCAGCAATGCTGGCAGCACTCATACGTCTATTTTCCAAAGCCAACCTCTTGGTATGACGCTGAAAACGTGCACTCAACCTTCTTAAACTGGGCTGCAGGGCAGTATTGCAACATGATAACGACCCCAAACACACCTCCAAGACGACCAGTGGCTTGCTAAAGAAGCTGAGGGTAAAGGTGATGGACTGGCCAAGCATGTCCCCAGACCTAAATCCTATTGAGCATCTTTGGGGCTTCTTAAAACGGGAGATGGAGAAGCGCAAGGTCTCTAATATCGACCAGCTCCGTGATGTTGTCATGAATGAGTGGAAGAGGATTCCAGTGGGAACCTGTGAAGCTCTGATGAACTCCATGCCCAAGAGGGTTAAGGTAGTGCTGGAAAATAACGGTGGCCACACAAAATATTGACACTTTGGGCCCAATTTGGACATTTTTTCTTAGGGGTGTACTCACTTTTGTTGCCTTCAGTTTAGACATTAATGGCTGTGTGTCAAGTTATTTTGAGGCGACAGTAAATTTACACTGTAATACAAGCTGTACACTGACTACTTTACATTATATCAAAGTGTCATTTCTTCGGTGTTGTCCCATGGAAAGATATAATGAAATATTTGAAGAAATGTGAGGGGTGTACTCACTTTTGTGAGATACTGTATATATATATATATATATTGTGTATATATATATATATATATATATATATATATATATATATATATATATTGTGTGTGTGTGTGTGTGTGTGTGTATATATATATATATATATATATATATATATATATATATATATATATATATATATATATATATATATATATATATATGTATATATATATATATATGTGTGTGTGTGTGTGTGTGTGTGTGTGTATATATATATATATATATATATATATATATATATATATATATATATATATATATATATATATATATGTGTTAGTTGATTATTATATTGAATCTATTTTTCTTACTCAGGACATGATGTGGTGTCACGTGTGTCGTCTTCACGAGAAGAAATCCCGCCACCACATGGCTCTGATAAGAGGCTCCCGTCTCTTTAAGGTCCACAGCATCAAGAAACACAGTGACAGTCTCTACCACCTGAGCAATGTCCAGAGGCACAAGGCAACAGGGCAAGGCGAGCGTAAAACTAGGAAATGATAGTGAGAAGGAGATATCAGGATTTAAAATACACACACAGAGACAGGCAGGCAGGCAGACAGGCAGACAGACAGGCAGGCAGACAGGCAGGCAGACAGACAGACAGACAGACAGGCAGGCAAATAGACAGACAGGCAGGCAGACAGACAGACAGGCAATAGACAGACAGGCAGGCAGACAGGCAGGCAGGCAGGCACACAGACAGACAGACAGACACACAGACAGACAGGCAGACACACATTACTATACAGTTTCAGAGGATGGGGATTTGTTTACATTCACAGAGCCTGCAGTTAGTTTACTAAACATATTTTCTCTACATGTAATTCTTAGTATTGAATAATTATTTTGAGGAACCTGGAACCAAACGTTAAGACTAGAATATGTTTGTAAACCAAACTGTGGGCCCTGCTGCTGTAAACAACAACAGTGAAACAGTAACTTTTCAGGAAGCTTTCTAACTTCAAACAGTGTTCCAGGGATCACATTCTCCCTGTGAGGAAAGTTTGTTTATTCAGTTATGAGAATAAACCTTAGAAAATGTTTCACTTCTCTGACACACACACAAGTTACACACTGCAGCTTTAATGCTTTCCAAACCGTTAAGGAATATAAAAATACTGAAAGTTTAATGTTCTACAAAGCATAAAGGATTGGAGAAATACCTTTGTAGCGACACTTAAAGGTGGAGTCAGTGATTCTGGAGAACGCTTGTTGTCAAAATCAGTGAATATCTCCTCATGATCCACTACCTGTCTGTACTGTGTGTGAGCTGAAAACATATCCAGAGTTAAAGCTGGGGTATGTGATTTCTGATTGGTCAAAGTTAACATGAGCTGTACACTTTGACCAATCAGAGCGAGGCTCCGATTCTCTGTTCTTATTTGCTGTTGGGACTGTCCATTCACTTTGGCACGACTTTGTTGGTGTAGAGCGTGTCAGGGAGGGACCATAGGGGAGGGACCAAAGAGAACAAGTGGAGCGGTTGAGGTATTTGGATTCAAATCTCTATCCCAACTGCTATTTTCTCCCCGAATCCTCCACCCCAGCTTTAATACAGTCTAGAGTCTGTAAACAAAGAGCCCACCATAGTTGGCAACATACCAATACATTTGGGGCGGCAGTGGCGAAGTGGGTAGGAAGTTCGCCTCTGGTGTGCAGGGTCGGAGGTTCGATCCCCCGTCTCCCCGCCACATGTCGAAGTGTCCCTGGGCAAGACACTGAACCCCGAATTGCTCCCGATAGTTAGCTTAGTTAGCTTAGCACCCTAGTGCTAAGCCTACCCTGCGTGGTAGCTGCTGCTATCGGTGTATGAATGTGTGTGTGACTGGGTGAATGTGTACAAAAAACAATGTAAAGCGCTTTGAGTCTGTGATAAACGGAGATATAGCGCTATACAAGTCCATTTACCATTTACCATACCAGTTTACAGAGTCTAGGCTGTGTATTAACACAACATATTCAGTATATTTGTATTTTACAAGAACATGTTATCTGAGCTTTTACTGAATAAAACATAAAATCTGTTGTTTTTAAATATCTGTCACTTGTCTTTTTTTTAAATAAAAAATGTATACAAATTTAAAAAAGCTATTCTGTGAGTTAAAGCTATAGTTTGTAACTTCTGTCTCCACCATGAGGAATGCTGAGTAATAACAACAACACTGTCGGTGCATCTGCAGTGATGGCACATGGATTTTATACCTTCTGCTGTACGTCCAGGTTTTTTTTTTCTTAGCAGTAGAATCAACAACTGAAACATTTCTTGAGCTCCTGCACCAGTGTCAGGAGGAGGGGGGGGGGGGGGGGGGTGACACCAGTTTGTAAAGGCTGCCATACTGAGAAATACATTGAGTTTTGTGTCGCTGATAATAGGCTTAATCAACTTTGTTTCAACTCATTTGGCTGATGGCTTGAATGTAACAGACATTCATTTATACATGAAAAAGTTACGCACTATAACTTTAAGGTATCTGAGGCGCGCCCACATACTGTTTTAACTTTAATTTTTGCGCATTTTTTTCCTTTCCGTTTTTCATGTCATTTCCTGTTTTGAAAACATGGTGGTCACAGCTCGAGGAGGCGACTGAGTCACTGCTGGAAATTTAACGTGAAACTTTTGCATAATTTCATCCATCGGAGGCGCTTGCAAAAACCCTGGAGCTCCGTGCATGGAAGGAGAGCGGGACAACAGACTATACTTTACCCCCGGAGACCGCGAGCCTTTTCCGGCTACGTCTCTTACTCTGAGGTGGGTCTGTGCTCCAGTTACTAGTAGCCACTGTGGCAAGCAGCGAAAATGGCTTCCGAATAGGGCAGGCAGATTGCCAACAGCCTGGCTATGCAGGAGGAGCGAGAGGGAATGAGAGAGAGTGGCGCAGATATGAAATAATATATTATCAAAAAGATGATTCTGAAGATTATTATGAAGCAAACAGCGATCGGCTCATTTGAAGGGTGACATGGTGATGTTTAGCTGGAAAGACACGCTGAGTTACAGAGCAACTTCAGTGTTTGGAAAGTGTGTGTGTGTGTGTGTGAGAGAGAGAGAGAGAGTGTGTGTGTGTGTGTGAGAGAGAGAGTGTGAGTTTGTGATAGAGAGAGAGAGACTGCAGCGCTACAAGACCCAAGATTTCTCACACAGCGACTGCAGAAAGGATCAGGATATTTAGCATACGTCCCATGCGTAGTGTGTCAGAGTAATGAGTAAAAATAAATATATATTATACAAACATATTCTAAATGGGCTTCATACATGCAGACATCGCGTTTAATGACACATATGACAGTTCCCCTTAACAGTAAGTGTGTGTGTGTGTGTGTGTGTGTCTGTCTTTGCCTGTGTGTGTATTGTGTCTGACTGGGTGTTTGTGTGTGTGTCTGTCTCTCTCTTTGCCTGTGTTGTGTGTGTGTGTGTGTGTGTGTGTCTCTATTTGCCTGTGTGTGTGTGTGTGTGTGTGTTGTCTGTCTCTCTCTTTGCCTGTGTGTGTGTGTGTGTGTGTTTTGTTCTACAGATGCTGAAGTGAGGTCCTGCTGGTTTCACCATGGTTCAAACATGAGCGATCAGTCAGTGGAGCGCTGGTGTAAGTTTAATACCAAGACATCTTAAAGGGACACTGTGTAACATTTTAAGTAATTCATTAGCTAAAATCAATATCCTCATTCATGAATATGTCCTCATTGGTGTAAAATCACCTCTGCCAATAATCTGAATTATCCTCATAAGCGGAGAATTACAAATATTAATATTACATTTTCTACATTGAGCGGGCAAGTCTTATGGAGGCATCCATGTTTTTGGAATGTCATCATTGTTTAGAATTTAGAATTGTTCTTGTCCTTGAAGGCCACTGTAGCTTCTGTTATTATTCTAAAGGGGTGGGCTTACCCAGGGAGCGTTGCATTCTAGAACTTTGTAGAACTTTCTTGATGATGTCATATTACACAGCGCCCCTTTAACAGCAGTGCGATGGATTATAAAGAATATGAATATAATATATATCGTTCAAGTTCCTTTCATGGTGAAGTGGTATAACTTCAATGATCATCTAACTTTTCATATTTGATCCTAAAAGGGTTTTAAAATTGTAAATATTATTGACTCCCTGTTTATTTTATAACACATTTTATATAACTTGTGTATTAAAGGTGCAGTGTGTAATATGACATCATCAAGAAAGTTCTACAAAGTTCTAGAATGCAACGCTCCCTGGGTAACCCCACCCCTTTAGAATAATAACAGAAGCTACAGTGGCCTTCAAGGACAAGAACAATTCTAAATTTTAAACAATGCACCTGATGACATTCCAACTATGACACTTTCAAGATGGCGGCACCAGGCCTTGGTCCAAAATATGCAGAAATATGGACATATATGAGACCCTTTCTAAGGGAAAAAATAATAATTAAAAAAAAAAATTCAGCTATTATGCACTAAATTAAATGCACTTATGGATATTATAATTACTTTCCACAAAATCTGCTAGGAAATAAAACCCAAAATTCTACACACTGCAGCTTTAATTTGATTAAAAAAATAAAACAATTTGAAAATCAAACCGAATCAATTATTTGGAGAACTGTGACACTCCTTGTTTTCAAAAATAAAATCCTAAAATGTTTAGTTGACTCTTAACTCATAGAATCCCTCCTTGTTTAGTTGACTCTTAACTCATAGGGCCAGTTTCACAGACATGGATGAAGCCTAGTCCTGGACTAAATGGAATTTTGAATGGAGATTGTCCATTGAAAGTACAATTTAGTCCAGAACTAGGCTTAATCCATGTCTGCGAAACCGGCCCATAGAATCCCTCCTTGTTTAGTTGACTCATCCCTCCTTGTTTAGTTGACTCATGTCTCAATGTCTTGTTTTTTAATTATGTTATGATGATTTTATGCTCTGTCAGGTGACCTTGGGTGTCATGAAAGGCGCCTCTAAATTAAATGTTATTAACTTATATTATTATTTGTCCCTCCAGTCTGTGAGGAGTGCCTGGAGTGTTTCATATCGTCCTGTCCTTCCCACGGCCCTAACTTTTCCTTACATTGTCTCTCTCTCTGTCTGTCTGTCTCTCTCTCTCTCTCTCTCTCTCTCTCTCTCTCCCTCCCTCTCTCTCCCTCTCTCTCCCCCCCTCCAGTCTGTGAGGAGTGCCAGGAGTCTTTCATATCGTCCTGCCCTCTGCACGGCACTCCTTTGTTCATCCCAGACTGTGCTGCAGTCCCGGGGTCAGCCAGCAGGGCGACGCTCACTCTGCCCACAGGCCTGCAGATACACACACAGGGAGACACACTGGACGTCCACTGCGCCAGACAGACAAGCTTTCCTAAGGTCTGTTCATCTTTTTGTTTTGTTTTTATGGTTATACCCCCCCCCCCCCCCCCCTCCATAGAGTCTCAGTCCTCTTCTCAGCAGACCCGGGTTAGAATCCAGCCCGGGTCGTTCTCTGCATGTCATTCCCCTCTCTGTCTGTCTCTCTGTCTGTCTGTCTGTCTGTCCTCTTCACAGCAGACCCGGGTTAGAATCCAGCCCGGGTCGTTCTCTGCATGTCATTCCCCTCTCTGTCTGTCTGTCTGTCTGTCTGTCTGTCCGTCCTCTTCACAGCAGACCCGGGTTAGAATCCAGCCCGGGTCGTTCTCTGCATGTCATTCCCCTCTCTGTCTGTCTGTCTGTCTGTCTGTCTG
>CM049400.1:37135000-37140000 GCA_026929865.2 Hyperoplus lanceolatus | reverse complement strand
TTTAGGTTTCATGGGGATTTAAGTATTCTTTACTTTACTTTATATATTTTTTATTTATGCATTTATTTTTTTTGGAGGACAAACACACACAAAAATAAAGCTATTATTAAAAAAAATAAATAAAATATGGAAAATATATCTTTATTTCATGATTTAAATGTTTAAATTTGAATAGTTATTAAAGTTTCCCATCCAGAGCTTTAAACCTGCAGTGTGTAGAACTTTGGGTTTTATTTCCTAGCAGATTTTGTAGAAAGTAATTATAATATCCATAAGTACATTTAATTTAGTGCATAATAGCTGAATTTTTTTTTTTTTTAATAATTTTTTTTTCCCTTAGAAAGGGTCTCATATATCTCCATATTTCTGCATATTTTGGACCAAGGCCTAGTGCTGCCATCTTGAAAGTGTCATAGTTGGAATGTCATCAGGTGCATTGTTTAAAATTTAGAATTGTTCTTGTCCTTGAAGGCCACTGTAGCTTCTGTTATTATTCTAAAGGGTTGGGGTTACCCAGGGAGCGTTGCATTCTAGAACTTTGTAGAACTTTCTTGATGATGTCATATTACACACTGCACCTTTTAATGACTATTAAAATCTAAACATTTGGGCCAATAGAAGACCTCCAAGGTACGGAAAGGTTTCATGAGGATTTAGGACTTTTTTATTTTTTTATTTTTATTTTTTTAATACTTTATCGATGGATTTACTTTTAGGTTTCATGATGAATTTTCATGTTATATCTGTAGTGTAACATTTTCCTCTCTCCAAAACTGTCTAATAAAAAGCAATAGAAAAGCCAAAAAGTAGTCTTTAAAGGGACACTGTGTAACATTTTAAGTAATTCATCAGCTAAAATCAGTGTCCTCATTCATAAATATGTCCTCATTGGTGTAAAATCACCTCTGCCAATAATCTGAATTATCCTCCTGAGCGGAGAATTACAAATATTAATATTACAGTTTGTACATTGAGCAGGCAAGTCTTATGGAGGCATCCATGTTTTTGGAATGTCATCAGGTGCATTGTTTAGAATTTAGAATTGTTCTTGTCCTTGAAGGCCACTGTAGCTTCTGTTATTATTCAAAAGGGGTGGGGTTACCCAGGGAGCGTTGCATTCTAGAACTTTCTTGATGATGTCATATTACACACTGCACCTTTAAAGAAGAAAAAAAGAAGTATAGTACGGTACTTTATTCTAAGGAAAACATGTTTTAAATGTCAAAAATGTGATCAAGTTACAGGTAATAAACTATAGTGTGAATGTGTATTTCTCTCTCTTAGTCCCAGAGCCCCTGACCCCCTCCCAGCCTCTAGAAGACAGACAGACAGACAGACAGACAGACAGACAGACAGACAGACAGACAGATAATAACATGTCTCTCTCTCTTAGGCCCAGAGCCGCTGACCTCCTCCCAGCCTCTAGAAGACAGACAGACAGACAGACAGACAGACAGACAGACAGATAGACAGACAGACAGATAATAACATGTTTCTCTCTCTTAGGCCCAGAGCCGCTGACCCCCTCCCAGCCTCTAGATGACAGACAGACAGACAGATAGACAGACAGACAGATAATAACATGTCTCTCTCTCTTAGGCCCAGAGCCGCTGACCCCCTCCCAGCCTCTAGATGACAGACAGACAGACAGACAGATAGACAGACAGACAGACAGACAGATAATAACATGTCTCTCTCTCTTAGGCCCAGAGCCGCTGACCCCCTCCCAGCCTCTAGATGACAGACAGACAGACAGACAGACAGACAGACAGACAGACAGACAGACAGACAGATAATAACATGTCTCTCTCTCTTAGGCCCAGAGCCGCTGACCCCCTCCCAGCCTGTAGACGAGGAGGAGCAGGACATGGACTCAGCTGATGAGTCGTTCTCCGCTGACCTGCTGCTTTCTCCTGATGACAAACACGTCTGTTTACAGTTCACATTTATTTAGTTTTGTATTTATGTCTCTGCTCTCCTTGTGTTCCTCTTATACACTTTATTATTATTATTATTATTATTATTATTATTATTATTATTATTATTATTATTATTATTATTATTATTATTATTACTATTATTATTATTACTATTACTATTATTATTACTATTATTATTATTATTATTATTATTATTATTACTATTATTATTACTATTATTATTATTATTATTATTATTATTATTATTACTACTACTATTATTATTACTATTATTATTATTACTATTATTATTATTGTTATTTTTATTATTACTATTATTATTGTTATTATTATTATTATTACTATTATTATTATTGTTATTTTTATTATTACTATTATTATTGTTATTATTATTACTATTATTATTATTATTATTATTATTATTATTATTATTATTATTTAAGTCTCAGCTTCCCACTTGTGTTTCTTTGATACTTATACCCTTTCTTTATTGCCCTGTTGGAGGGAGCCCAGGACCAAAGCGTTTCATTGCCAGCGACTGCTCTGTGACTGTTAATGTGTTAATGTGCATGTGACAATAACACCGTCTTCAATCTTTATCCATCAAAGATCTCCGCGGCCGGAGGGAGACGCATCCGCCGCTTCAAACAGGAATGGCTCAAGAAGTTCTGGTTCCTCCGATATTCGCCGACCCTCAACGAAATGTGGTGTCACGTGTGTCGACAGTACACGGTCCAATCATCCAGGACGTCTGCCTTTATCTTGGGTTAGTCGTGGAATTTTTTTTTTTTTTTTAAACCTGCAGTGTGTAGAATTTTGGGTTTTATTTCCTAGCAGATTTTGTAGAAAGTAATTATAATATCCATAAGTACGTTTAATTTAGTGCATAATAGCTGAACACTTTTTTTTGAATTATTATTTTTTCCCTTAGAAAGGGTCTCATATATGTCCATATTTCTGCATATCTTGGACCAAGGCCTAGTGCCGCCATCTTGAAAGTGTCATAGTTGGAATCTCATCAGGTGCATTGTTTAAAATTTAGAATTGTTCTTGTCGTTAGTTCAAAGAAACTCGTAATACAAAACATTTGACTTTTCGTGGAAACTTTCATTGTGTAAAGTTTCATTTTGATAGGCGCAAAAAGGAAAAAAAATGCCCCATTGGGATGTATTGTTTTTTTTGTTTTTTTTTGCATTTTCGAGCTTATTAGACAGTACAGAGTTGAGATGGGGAGAGAGAGAGAGAGAGAGAGAGAGAGAGAGAGAGAGAGAGAGAGAGAGAGAGAGAGAGAGAGAGAGGGAGGGGGTGACCTGCAGTAAAGGTCCACGGGTCGGATTTGAACCCGCGACCACTGCAACATAGGCGGAGCCAATATCGTACACGCTCTATCCACTACGCCACCGGAGCGCCCCATTGGGATGTATTGTTGTCTCGCCTTATTGGCACACATCTCGGATTGATGAGAATTAAACATATTTCCTCAACTAGGATTTCTTAGGACTTTTAGTTTGTTGTTCTGGACACCTCATAGAAATGATCTGAGCTGGAAAAAAATTAGTCTGTCGTAAAAAGCTATTTTGCCTCTCTCTCTCTCTCTCTCTCTCTCTCTCTCTCTCTCTCTCTCTCTCTCTCTCTCTCTCTCTCTCTCTCTGTCTGTCTGTCTGTCTGTCTGTCTGTCTGTCTGGAAGATTCATAGGTTATGACAGTACAATATAGTATATACAGCT
Source organism: Hyperoplus lanceolatus (assembly GCA_026929865.2). NCBI lineage: Eukaryota > Metazoa > Chordata > Actinopteri > Uranoscopiformes > Ammodytidae > Hyperoplus > Hyperoplus lanceolatus. The sequence continues at coordinate 37,136,333 of CM049400.1, read as the reverse complement.
CTGGAAAAAATGAAGAGACCAGTCTGGATTTTTCTTCAATCTTCATCTCTACATTACTTCATGGAAAAGCTCTTTAATGACAAGATTTTTATTGTGAATTTGGTAGAAATGTTGTCGGTAGTTTATATTATAAAACCAAAATGGTTTGTCGTGGAATTGAAATTTACAGCTCTGGGAAAAAATTAAGAGACCATTGTTCAAATGTTCAGTGTCTCTCGTTTGACTATTTAAAGGCATATGTTTGAGTAGAATGAACATTTTGGTTTTATTCTACAAACTACTGACGACATTTCTACCAAATTCCAATACATGCTTTGTCATTAAAGAGCATTTTCAATAAGTAGTGTAGAGATGAAGATGTGAGAAAAATCCAGACTGGGTCTCGTAATTTTTTCCCGGAGCTGTATGTGTGAGTGTGTCTGTCTGTCTGTCTGTCTGTCTGTCTGTCTGTCTCTCTGCCTGCCTGTCTGTCTGTCTGCCTGTCTGTCTGTCTCTCTGTCTGCCTGTCTGTCTGCCTGTCTGTCTGTCTGTCTGTCTATTGTATGATGATTCACAATTTATGACAATACCATATATACAGTATATATTTCATACAGTAGTTTCACACAGTATTAATTCCCATAACAGGCTCCAAGCAGTTTAAGATCCACACGATCAAACTGCACAGCCAGAGCAACCTGCACAAGAAGTGTCTGCAGCTCTACAAGCTCAGAATGCATCCGGAGAAGACGGAGGAGATGTGCAAGAACATGGTTTTGCTCTTCAACGCGGCGTACCACGTAGCTTCAGAGGGACGGCCGTACTCCGATCTGAGACCGCTGGCCGAACTGCTCAAGAAATGTGAGCTGAAAGTGGTGGATCAGTACATGAACGAAGGTAAGCAGTTCATTTACTTTTACACAGACACACACACACACACACACAGACACTCACACACACACACACACACACACACACACACACACACACACACATTTTTAGTACTTTATTTGCGCCCACAATTAATAATAATATACATAAGGACACAAATGTCATAGATGCAAAGTTTTCTCCGACACAACTCTGAAACGTGGCCAATGCCAGTCAAACAGCTGATATTATGGGTACACACAACACCTTCTCCTCCAAATATGGCGACTGCCAATGATGGAGGACACTGAGCAGTATTTGGCAAGCTGTTTTGCGCTTGTTTTTGTAAGGCCGACAATCCTAAGACCACTAGTGACAAGCCTATGCACATGGCCTAGACTGCCAAAAATGAACACAAGTAAATGACAGTTGTAGCCCATGGAGTTAATTGTCTGTACTAGAGGGTAATATTTCACCAGCTTAG
>CM049400.1:37122500-37127500 GCA_026929865.2 Hyperoplus lanceolatus | reverse complement strand
GGTGAATCTGGTAGAAATGTTGTCAGTAGTTTATATTATAAAACCAAAATGTTCATTCTACTCAAACATATGCCTCTAAATAAGAAAGAAAAGAGACACTGAACATTTGGACTGGTCTCTTAATTTTTTCCAGAGCTGTATGTGAGTTACTGTCTGATCTTTGCCATTCTTCACCCTGATAGCATATGTGCTCTGGATGGATGGATGGATAGACAGACAGACAGACAGACAGACAGACAGACAGACAGACCTTCATTTTCTAAGGACCCAAGTAAAATGAAGCCTCTATTAGTTTGATTAAACACTCTGCTTGACTTTCACAGCCTAATAATCTCATCTTTCTCCCCCACACAGGCGAGCCAAACGTCCTGAACGCGCTTATCAAAGACTACATGGAAGTTCTGACGCATTTAAAAGACATCAGCGGACAATCTCAACGCGAAGACGCCGCCGCGATCGCTCTCAGTTTACTACAGTTCCTCACCGACTACCAATCGGTCAAACTTATCTATTTCTTACTGGACGTCATCGCGGTGTTTTCAAGACTGGCGTTCGCTTTCCAGGGCGAGTATTTGATCGTGTCGCAAGTGGAATCGAAGATACAAGAAGCTGTGGAGGAGATTGGACAGCTTGTGGACAGTCCCGGCGAATACCTGCAGGAATTCGAGGAGAATTTCCGGGAGAGTTTCAACGGTGTCGCGCTGGAGAATCTGAGGGTCGCAGAGGCAAAGTTCCAGTCGATCAGGGATAAAATCTGCGGCAGGAGTCAGGGGATTCTGAGCCAGAGGATGGATGTCCGGAGCAGAGGCTTTGCTAAGGCCTGTAAGGTAAGGAAATCTCTCTCTCTCTCTCTCTCTCTCTCTCTCTCTCTCTCTCTCTCTCTCTCTCTCTCTCTCTCTCTCTCTCTCTCTCTCTCTCTCTCTCTCTCTCTCTCTCTCTCTCTCTCTCTCTCTCTCTCTCTCTCCCTCTCTCTCTCTCCCTCCCCCCTACACTCGCTCACACACACACACACACCCCCCCACACACACACACACTCAGATTGTTTGCTAAGGCCTGTAAGGTAAGGCAACATCTGGTTGAAATGTCTGTTAACATTTTAAAAACGCACACATTCACACACACACATTCACACACACACATTCACACACACACACACACACACACACACACTCACTAAAAGACTAAAACTTAATTCTAGATACTCGATCGACAGGCATATGTAAAAATTACATGACAATGACTATTAAAACATTTTTAATCTTGAATCTTGAAGGTTTTGGATTTGGCGAAGTGGCCTCCAAAGCGCGAGGATCTCCAGGCCTTTGGAGAAGAGGAGATACAGGTAAATTAAAACTACATACAACCATAATAACCTATTCATATGCGCACACACACACACACACACACACACCCATATAGGGGAGAACGGGGTAATGTGAGACACTTTTTACATTTTCTTCCCTCTAAGGGAGCTAAAATGATTTATAAGTCAAATTTACACATTTCCCATTAATTCAGGATGTTTCCCAGTGAGACAGTGACTCACTTTACCCCACAGCATTTGTCTCACTTTACCCCACTGCCACATTTGAGAAAAAACTACCTCTCTCAGCAAATCAGGCTAATCTTCAGTTATCATCATCACACGGTTTCATATGTTGGTAGTTCATCAACACGTATGATAGAAGTCTTTCTACCTGAATCAATTTACTTTGGCACAACAGTTGATTAAGTTGACAGCAAGAACATTTACTTTTACATGCAAAAAAGACATTTTTATGAAAAAAACAACATGCTTACCACAGCACCATGAGGTCCTCTCTTTCAGGGCCAAGGGGAAATGAGAGGGGCTTGAAAACATATATCTCACTTGACCAAAAATGTGTTCCATAGCCTAGATACAGAGGGTGTCTCACATTACCCGATGGCTCACATTCCCCTGTTCTCCCCTATGTACAGATACTGACGCAAACTAATAAAGGTGGTGGTAGTAAGTATAAGTAAAGTTGCATGTAGTATTTTCATTGAAATATTAAAGGTGCAGTGTGTAATATGACATCATCAAGAAAGTTCTAGAATGCAACGCTCCCTGGGTAACCCCAACCCCTTTCGAATAATAACAGAAGCTACAGTGGCCTTCAAGGACAAGAACAATTCTAAATTCTAAACAATGCACCTGATGACATTCCAAAAACATGGATGCCTCCTTAAGACTTGTCTGCTCAATGTACAAAATGTAACATTAATATTTGTAATTCTCCGCTCAGGAGGATAATTCAGATTATTGGCAGAGGTGATTTTACACCAATGAGGACATATTTATGAATGAGGATATTGATTTTAGCTAATGAATTACTTAAAATGCTACACAGTGTCCCTTTAAGCAAATGCAGAAGGAGCTTTCATTTGTCTCTTTATTGCAGTTTTTGCAAATGCTGACATATATTCATTCTCCATTATTTCCCCTGGATATCTATAACCCAAAGTAAGTAAAGCCCCTATCTCACTGGGCTGCGACTGTTTGCGACAAGTTGAAGACTGCATTCGCGAGGGAGTCTCTAAACTGTCTCCAAACGTTCGCAGGGGGTTTCTCAATTTCCTCGCATGAGTCGCAGAGCCGCGCAGTCCTGTCGCTTGAATTTTGAACATGTTCAAAAAAAAAGTATGCGACAAATCTAGTCTCAAAATAGTCTCAGAGTGGTCGCATGTGTCTCATGCGTTGCAAGCCCTTCTCAATTTAGTTTCCGCAAGTCAGAAAGTGCGAGAAATGTGAGACAACTTTGCGAGGGGTTGGCGACATATGAAACTAAATTGTGACTGATTTGAGACAAAAATGAGACTGACATTCCGTTCGTGCGACGCTCGCCAGACTTTCGCGAGACATAAATGCGACCTTCCGGCAAGTGTTGGCCAGGACATTCGCAAACGTGTCGTGAGGAACCAACTCAGTGAGACTGCAAGTGAAAATTGTCGCTAATTCGCATATTTTGTCGCAATTTTGTGTCTCCAACTTGTCGCACACTGTCGCAGCCCAGTGAGATAGGGGCTTTATATGAATTATTGTTTGTTCTGGTTGTAAACCCAGGTTCTACTGGACCACGTGGAGACGTTCCCCTCTGGAGTGATGGAAGGAGACAGAGCGAGTGTGTTGGGGGAATGGAGGGAACTGAAGTCTGATTACCACAGTGTCAACTCATTCAAAGACCTCAGCAGTCACATAAGCAGGTAAGTGTGTGTGTGTGTGTGTGTGTGTGTGTGTGTGTGTGTGTGTGTGTGTGTGTGTGTGTGTGTGTGTGTGTGTGTGTGTGTGTGTGTGTGTGTGTGTGTGTGTGTGTGTGTGTGTGTGTGTGATTGTTTTAATAATAGTTTTTATTCACAAAGCGCTTTTCATTTCACATTAACTGAATAGTTATTTGTTCCAAACTGTGCTCCTGATTTTGGATTTCAAAAATGTTATTTATTCAGTACAAGAAAACTAAGCCACCGCGGGTACTGCTCTTATCGGTGTATTAGTTGAAACTGGTGAATTTCTACTAAATAAGGAAACGACAAAGACGCAATAACGCTTCATCCATTCATTCAATAAGATTATATCCCACAAGCCCGGTCAGCTGGGAAAGACTTTCAGCTTTTAGCTTCAGTGCCCCCGACTCCTGGAACAACTTACAGCAACATATTAAAATAAATACCTTCATATCCTTTTAACCAATTTAAACAAACCATCTTAAATCTGCCAAACTCTACCTGTAACTGTTTTAATTAGGCTATGTATGAGGGTCACTCACACACACACACACACACACACACACACACACACAGACACACCCCTCAATTGTTCTTTCGAGTATACATAAAAGTTAAAGCTCACATATTATACACTTAGAGGTCCCTAATACGTCTTTCTTTAGTTGTTTGCTGAAAAAACCGTTCAGATCATTTATTGTAGTATGCCTCTATGCCCTGAAGTTCAGCTAATCTCACGATGGCCTGTTTTTTAAAAAGAGCTGCAGCTCCCATGGACATATAAAGAAATGGACACCGTATTGAAACATGGCGCCCATTCATTCCTATGAAAGCTGCTCATAGGCGCAGAGAAGCAACAAGGAAGTATAATCCGGAAATTCCATGCGGCCCAAAGCCTGACGTAGCATGACGTAGCAGCATTATGGACCTATCAAGAAAGAGGGCGGCAAGCGTAGCGGACTGGAGGCGGGTGTCTCGTTCTGTAGCATCTAGCCTGGCGAAAACAAACTGAAAGCCGTTAAAAGCCGCTGGGCTAATAAAACGCTTGAGGTGGCGTTTTTAAATGAGAAAACTTCCATTTTAATAGTACATGGTCTAAAGATAAGTATGAGCCTATGATTGATATCCAGAAAAAATGTGCAGAGACACAATCTTGTTCGCCGCTTGTACTGTGTGGACAGGGAAACCTGCCTACGGGCCGCATGAAAATAAGCTCCACCCCTTACCATGCGATACCAATGGGTTGGCCACATGTCCATGCTGGCTGCTCGGAGAAGGCAGCATCCTGGGGGCCTTGCAGCTCCCCTCGTAAATATACAATCTTTGAGCTGCCCCCGCCCGTCTCTGGTAGCGACGGGTCCATAGCCTGTAGTAGTAGCCTGTCCACAGTGCCTGTACTGAATTAGTTAGCACGGAAGCTAACGGCTAAAAATATCACGAAAATCAGTGAAAAAAACGAGGCATTTTCAGACTGCTGTGGGGAATATAAACAGCGTGTTATGAGCAAAAGCTGGTTGCTTTTCCCAAAGCTAATAGCTATACACCAGTCAGGCAAAACTACCAATAAAAACTATTATTTTAGTTTCACCGTTTAAAAAAAAAAGCACAAGTAGCTTCCTATCCATTGTGTTATTAAAAACGAGGCATTAATAGACTGCTGTGGTTAAGGTACATTAGTGGAGTATGAGCAAAAGCATTCTGTGTTGGTGTATGTAACATTCAGGCTGTACTATGGGCATCTTGTCGCGGTGAAAACA
>CM049400.1:37115000-37117500 GCA_026929865.2 Hyperoplus lanceolatus | reverse complement strand
GCCGTCATACACACGGAACATCCGTACATCCAGAGCCGTCATACACACGGAACAACCGTACATCCAGAGCCGTCATACACACGGAACAACCGTACATCCAGAGCCGTTTAAGGTTTATAAACTGCTGATATTTGATGTTGAAATGTGAGATTGTTTCACTGCTGGATTCAGAAATAAATGAGATGAACCAAATAAAAATTCATGGTCATTCACTGTTTTATTTCAGCTTCATACACTACAGCCTGGGAATCCAGAGCGTTCTAGATATGGGTCTGGATGTCCAGGCTACTCAAAGTATGGAAGTTCTGATCAGCTCTGAAGTTGATTTAAAGGAATACTTCACCCATACGGAACCGACGTTCTATCATTATAAAATAACTATTATAATATAATGAATGAGGTTTTTCTTCCCTCAGTCTTCCCTTAGTCTTCCCTTGGCCCAGCTGTCCTGTTAATCCTAACCCCTTACTGTGATGTCACAAGAAGGAAAATGTAGGGTTAGACAGTGAGACCATAAAACACTCTTTCTGCCTTTTCTCAGGCTAAGATGATCCGATTTTATTATTTTTTTTGCACATTTATACTAAATAGGATCTCAGAGTTCAATACACCTTCATATTCCAACCGGTGAAGTAGGCCTTTAAAGTGGACCTATTATACTTTTCGACTTTTATGACCTATAAACGTTGTTATGATGATTTATAGTCATGTTTAACCATACTAGCTTATCAAATAATGACCTACATGCATTTAGACGTATTCCCTGCTGACCGTCTGGGGTGGCTGTGCAGAGCGCTAAACACTAGGCGTATTCCCTGCTGACCGTCTGGGGTGGCTGTGCAGAGCGCTAAACACTATGCGTATTCCCTGCTGACCGTCTGGGGTGGCTGTGCAGAGCGCTAAACACTAGGGCAGCCGGTCGAGAATTCACTTGTTCAAATCGGTTCAGAATTTCCTGATATTCGTTACGTAAAACTTTTCACGAAAAGCGGATGTTTCCATGTATGGTAATGCTGCAACATGCCCCCACCTTCCTGCTCAAGTCTGCCTCGCGCCAATGAAAGTGTTCCGGAAGGAAGGTAACCAATCACAACGGAGTGGGGTTTGCAGGAGGGGGGGAAGGGGGGGGAGCACAAAGCCGAGTGTGGACAGAGAATGCTGAATGCACCCAGATGAGAGGAAGAGTGTCCCGAAAATCTACATGGTTTTTTGTGATGTGATTGGTGTCAGGTTGCTCTATAGCAGTTTTTAACAGGAAATTAAGGCCAGAAAAGTAGAATAATAGGATCTCTTTAAAGTTTAACAACACTACAAAGTGGTGGAAATATGTGGGCCTGTACATATCTATTTTTATAGAAAGTTGTATATATACAGCGCTGGAAAAAATGAAGAGACCAGTCTGGATTTTTCTCTACATTACTTCATGGAAATGCTCTTTAATGACAATATTTTTGGGGGAGAATTTGGTAGAAATGTTGTCAGTAGTTTATATTATAAAACCAAAATGTTCATTCTACTCAAACATATGCCTATAGTTAGTAAAATGAGAGACACTGAACATTTGGAGTGGTCTCTTCATTTTGTCCAGAGCTGTATGTTGTATGTAAAGGCACACTGTCCTTTTTGCAAAGCGTATTTTTTTCTATTTTCGCTGGAACATTTTGGTACTTTTAAAGCTGCAGTGTGTAGAATTTTGGGTTTTATTTCCCAGCAGATTTTGTAGAAAGTAATTATAATATCCATAAGTACGTTTAATTTAGTGCATAATAGCTGAAAAAAAATTTAATTATTATTTTTTCCCTTAGAAAGGGTCTCATATATGTCCATATTTCTGCATATTTTGGACCAAGGCCTAGTGCCGCCATCTTGAAAGTGTCATAGTTGGAATGTCATCAGGAGCATTGTTTAAAATGTAGAATTGTTCTTGTCCTTGAAGGCCACTATAGCTTCTGTTATTATTCTAAAGGGGTGGGGTTTCCCAGGGAGCGTTGCATTCTAGAACTTTGTAGAACTTTCTTGATGATGTCATATTACACACTGCACCTTTAATTTTGACCGATATACTTGTGTAGCAGTTTTCGGTAGTGGTTAATTCTGTCCTTAATGTCCTTTAAAAGGTCAGTGAAAAAGTGAAAGCATAGGGTACACAACTGTTTTAAAGGGACACTGTGTAATATGACATCATCAAGAAAGTTCTAGAAAGTTCTAGAATGCAACGCTCCCTGGGTAACCCCACCCCTTTAGAATAATAACAGAAGCTACAGTGGCCTTCAAGGACAAGAACAATTCTAAATTTTAAACAATGCACCTGATGACATTCCAAAAACATGGATTCCTCCATAAGACTTGCCTGCTCAATGTACAAAATGTAATATTAATATTTGTAATTTTCTGCTCAGGAGGATAATTCAGATTATTGGCAGAGGTGATTTTACACCAATGAGGACATATTTATGAATGAGGATATTGATTCTAGCTGATGAATTACTTAAAATGTTAC
>CM049400.1:37097500-37105000 GCA_026929865.2 Hyperoplus lanceolatus | reverse complement strand
TGCTCCAGTTCGCTCTGCAACTCTAGCAACGGGGTCACTATCTCAACGACCGCCACGCCCATCCTCGGCCTCATGGTGGCGCTACTGAGCACACTGTGGATATGAAGACAGACAGACAGACAGACAGACAGACAGACAGACGGACAGACAGTACAGACTGACAGACAGACAGACGGACAGACAGACAGACAGTACACAGACAGACAGACACACAGACACACAGACAGACAGTATACAGACAGACAGACAGACACACATGATACAGAGTTACAGAGACAAAGACAGACAGACACAGACAGACAGACAGACACACAGACAGACAGACAGACACACAGACACAGACAGACAGACAGACACACAGACAGACACAGACAGACAGACAGACACACAGACAGACAGACACAGACAGTACACAGACAGACAAACATGATACAGTTACAGAGACAAAGACAGACACACACACACACACACACACAAATAGTTTACCCCACTACTGAGTGCATTGTGGATATGAAAAACAGCCTACTGCATATTTTAAAGAATTTAACAAGAACTAAACCTGTTTTTATGTGTGTGTGTGTGTGTGTGTGCGTGTGTGTGTGTGTGTGTATGTGTGTGTGTGTGTGTGTGTGTGTGCGTGCTTGCGTGAGTGAGTGACCGTGTGTGTGCTTGTGTGTGAGTGAGTGAGTGAGTGAGTGAGTGAGTGACTGAGTGAGTGAGTGACCGTGTGTGTGTGTGTGTGTGTGTGTGTGTCTGAGTGAGTGATTGAGTGAGTGAGTGACCGTGTGTGTGTGTGTGTGTGTGTGTGTGTAAGTGACCGTGTGTCTGTGTGTGTGTGACTTTGTGTGTGTGTGTGTGTGAGTGTGTGTGTGTGTGTGTGTGTGTGTGTGTGTGTGTGTGTGTGTCTGAATCACTAACAATAACTAAACATGTGTGTGTGTGTGTGTGTGTGTGTGTGTCTGAATCACTAACAATAACTAAACATAAAGTCGCCTGTTTCGGCTTTTTACAGTATCTCAGGATGTAATTCAGTTTCTCAGAATTTTTACCAGTTCAACAATAAAAGTTAAAATTGAAATACTTTCTGGATGTTTTATTGTATTTATTGTAGCCTGTGTGTGTGTGCGTGTGTGTGTGTGTGTCACCGAGCTCAGAAAAATCCCCAAGAAGAGCCCAAGAAATGTTTCAGTTGTTGATTCTACTGCTAAGAAAAAAAAACCTGGACGTACAGCAGAAGGTATAAAATCCATGAGCCATCACTGAAGGCTTTACCTCATGTAGATGCACCGACAGTGTTGTTGTAATTACTAAGAATTCCTCATGGGGGGGGAGTGACAGAAGTTACGCATTATAGCTTTAAGATGAAAAAGAAAATTGAGATTACAATGGAAAGTAGCCTACAATACAACTAAAACGTATTGTTCTCTATTTTATTATCATATTTTGAAGGTATGTAGATAGTCTCTTAGTTTAAAAGATAACGGATAATGTTTAAAAGTATTGCTATGCAAAGCTTATACCTAAAACTTGGGAAGCTTAAAGGAATACTTCACCCATACAGAACCATAGGCGTTCTATCATTATAAAATCACTATTATAATATAATGAATGAGGTTTTTCTTCCTTCAGTCTTCCCTCAGTCTTCCCTTGGCCCAGCTGTCCTGTTAATCCTAACCCTATGGGAAAATGTAGGGTCAGACAGTGAGACCATAAAACACTCTTTCTGCCTTTTCTCAGGCTAGGATGAACTGATTTCTAAAATGTTTGCACATTTATACTACATAGGATCTCAGAGTTCAATACACCTTCATATTCCCACCGGTGAAGTAGGTCTTTAGTGACTTCGGGGGACCCAGAAAATTACTGAAATGGGGGGGGTGGGGGGGAGAGGGGAGGGGGCTCTCAAAAACTGAATAATTTGACATGAGAGATTGACATTCACACAAAAATAGAAAAAAAATATTTATTATACTTCATAAATAACACATTATACACCGAGACATTTGATACATTTTAGGATTATTACTGAGTGGATATCATGTGCTTTAGGATGTCCTAGAGGTAAGTGGGCTGACCAGTAACCATGAGGTCTCTGGTTCCTCCTCCCAGTAACCATGAGGTCTCTGGTTCCTCCTCCCGGTAACCATGAGGTCTCTGGTTCCTCCTCCCAGTGACCATGAGGTCTCTGGTTCCTCCCAGTAACCATGAGGTCTCTGGTTCCTCCTCCCAGTAACCATGAGGTCTCTGGTTCCTCCTCCCAGTAACCATGAGGTCTCTGGTTCCTCCTCCCAGTAACCATGAGGTCTCTGGTTCCTCCTCCCAGTAACCATGAGGTCTCTGGTTCCTCCTCCCAGTAACCACGAGGTCTCTGGTTCCTCCTCCCAGTAACCATGAGGTCTCTGGTTCCTCCCAGTAACCATGAGGTCTCTGGTTCCTCCTCCCAGTAACCACGAGGTCTCTGGTTCCTCCTCCCAGTAACCACGAGGTCTCTGGTTCCTCCTTCCAGAAACCACAAGGTCTCTGGTTCCTCCTCCCAGTAACCACGAGGTCTCTGGTTCCTCCTCCCAGTAACTACGAGGTCTCTGGTTCCTCCTCCCGGTAACCATGAGGTCTCTGGTTCCTCCTCCCAGTAACCATGAGGTCTCTGGTTCCTCCTCCCAGTAACCATGAGGTCTCTGGTTCCTCCCAGTAACCACGAGGTCTCTGGTTCCTCCTCCCAGTAACTACGAGGTCTCTGGTTCCTCCTCCCGGTAACCATGAGGTCTCTGGTTCCTCCTCCCAGTAACCATGAGGTCTCTGGTTCCTTCTCCCAGTAACCATGAGGTCTCTGGTTTCTCCTCCCAGTAACCATGAGGTCTCTGGTTCCTTCTCCCAGTAACCATTAGGTCTCTGGTTCCTCCTCCCAGTAACCATGAGGTCTCTGGTTTCTCCTCCCAGTAACCATGAGGTCTCTGGTTCCTCCTCCCAGTAACCATGAGGTCTCTGGTTCCTCCTCCCAGTAACCATGAGGTCTCTGGTTCCTCCCAGTAACCATGAGGTCTCTGGTTCCTCCTCCCAGTAACCATGAGGTCTCTGGTTCCTCCTCCCAGAAACCATGAGGTCTCTGGTTCCTCCTCCCAGTAACCATGAGGTCTCTGGTTCCTCCTCCCAGTAACCATGAGGTCTCTGGTTCCTCCTCCCAGTAACCATGAGGTCTCTGGTTCCTTCTCCCAGTAACCATGAGGTCTCTGGTTCCTCCTCCCAGTAACCACAAGTTATCTGGTTCCTCCTCCCAGTAACCACAAGTTATCTGGTTCCTCCTCCCAGTAACCACAAGGTCTCTGGTTCCTCCTTCCAGTAACCATGAGGTCTCTGGTTCCTCCTCCCAGTAACCATGAGGTCTCTGGTTCCTCCTCCCAGTAACCATGAGGTCTCTGGTTCCTCCTCCCAGTAACCATGAGGTCTCTGGTTCCTCCTCCCAGTAACCATGAGGTCTCTGGTTCCTCCTCCCAGTAACCATGAGGTCTCTGGTTCCTCCTCCCAGTAACCATGAGGTCTCTGGTTCCTCCTAGTAACCATGAGGTCTCTGGTTCCTCCTAGTAACCATGAGGTCTCTGGTTCCTCCTAGTAACCATGAGGTCTCTGGTTCGATCCCCAGCACCGGACAGGAGGGTGTTAGTAGTAAAACTAGTATCTCTACCATTGTGTCCTTGAGCAAGACACTTAACCCCAAACAACTCCAGGGGTGCTGTACTATGGCGTGTGAGGACCCCCTCTGGAGTGTGTCTGTCTGTCTGTCTGTCTGTCTGTCTGTCTGTCTGTCTGTCTGTCTGTCTGTCTGTCTGTCTGTACTATGGCTGACCCTGCGCTCTGACCCCCTCTGGAGTGTGGGAACTTGAGAGGGGAGATGAGAAAAGATGAATTTCAGTGTAGCCCTGTGTACAATTGCCTAATAAAGATCCACTTAAAGGTGCAGTGTGTAATGTGACATCATCAAGAAAGTTCTACAAAGTTCTAGAATGCAACGCTCCCTGGGTAACCCCACCCCTTTAGAATAATAACAGAAGCTACAGTGGCCTTCAAGGACAAGAACAATTCTAAATTTTAAACAATGCACCTGATGACATTCCAACTATGACACTTTCAAGATGGCGGCACTAGGCCTTGGTACAAAATATGCAGAAACATGGACATATATGAGACCCTTTCTAAGGAAAAAATAAATAATTCAAAACATTTTTTTCAGCTATTATGCACTACATTAAATGTACTTATGGATATTATAATTACGTTCTACAAAATCTGCTAGGAAATAAAACCCAAAATTCTACACACTGCAGCTTTAACTTTAGGTCTCAAGCCTGATTTTGACTTGTACAACACAGTAATATTACACATAAACACAAGGCAATGGAAAAAGCATTTAAAATGTACTTAAAAAAAACTACCAACATATAGTCTTTCATTTTAAGTTTTAAAGCTCCCCCGAGGAACTTTCAGTGTGTGCTCATTCTGGCGCCCCCCTTTGGACAAAAGCAGTAGTGTTTTTACCACGCCAGCTGTTGTTCCTGGGTGAGCGTATACCCATGACAAAGGCATTAAGAAAAACTATATAAAAATAGCATTCTTTGCACTGATGGTCTCGTTTGCTGTTACATGTCATTTATGATCATCAGAGGAAAAAACGAGACTGTTTCAGAAATATTTAAAAGTTCCTCGTAGATAGTAAGTAAAAGTAGTGTATGTATCACTCAGTGCGTTTCCATGCAGACTCATAATCGGATAACTAAAGGAATAAGACCTCAACAGGACTTTTAACCTGCATGTAAACACCTTTATCCGATCTACTTCGGACACAAATCGGCACATTAACGGACAAGAGAAGTCGGATAAGAACACCTAGATAATTCGTTCATTGTCGGCTTTCTCTCTGCATGTATACAGGGATCGGATATCGCATATCGGACTTCTCATTCTGTGCTTGTGTCCCTGCGCGTGATAGGCTACACCATGGGTTATTGACGGAAGAGAACCGGACGTGGCTCTAAAACCACTTGTTGAAAGCATGGTTGAAAGGGCTACAGCGCCACCTAGCATAGTGGAGACAGCCATGCATCGGACATTTATCCGATTTCTGAAAGGCCATGTATACTCAGACAAGTGACACGGTCCGTTCGAGTGTCTTGTTCGATATATGTGATAATCCAATCTAGTTGTGCCATGGAAACGCACTGACTGTGTGTATTCTTCTAGCTGCTTTAATAATGAATTTATATTCAATAAATTGTTGCAATATCGTAAAAAAATATTTAAAAAAAATAGAGAAAAAGTAGAATAATTTATCTATATTGCATCACACTTTTTATTGTGTAAAACATTGAGATACATGTGGTAAACAATTAAACTTGATTTAAGTCCATACAACAACTAGCTTACTATTACTATGATATCACCCGGCTTCATAAGACCTATATACAATATAGTCTAAATATATACTCTAGATATATTTCTGCTGCAGTGGATTGTGGGTCAGAACCTCCATAAAGCTGCTGTTTTCAACACTATACATCATGTATGGGAGAGCCTACCATCTTTTTCTACCGTATTAATAAGCAGTTAAGTATTGGGACTGGAACGCAGCCTGGTTTTCAGATTATGAGTTTATTCTCTTAAAATAATAAAAATTTTGTTTATTTATTTTTTCATTTAAAAATGAAGAATTTTGGGGCGCCCTCAGTTGGTAGGGCGTCCCCCCCCGGGCCGGGCCCAGCAGCAGACCCGGGTTAGATTCCAGCCCGCGGTCGTTCTCTGCATGTCACTCCCCTCTCTGCCCCATTTCACCTCTGTCTCTACACTATCAATAAAGCATAAAAATGCCAAAAAAAAAATATCTTAAAAAAAAAATTATAAAATTATAAAAATGAACATTTTTCTTTTTAAAATAATAATTTCTTTCTTATAATAAAAAACTTAAAAAAAATTTTTTTCTTATAAAACCTACTACTTTTTGGTAGAATTACAACTTTTTTCTCGCAATATCAGTAAAAAATATCAGAATTTTTGCCCGTAGTGTAGCCTCATGTGTTGGGTTTTCATCTATCTGTCTCTCTCCCTCCCTCTCCCTCTCTCTCTGTCTCTCTCTGTGTCTCTCTGTCTGTCTGTGTGTGTGTCCCTCCATGTCTTTGTGTGTGTAAGCCTGCATGTGCCTCTCGCTCCGTGTGTGTGTGTGTGTGTGCCTCCCTCTCTCTCTCTCCCCCCATCCATCTTCTCCTCAACAATTCTCTGATAGTTAACCCAAAAACATTTAATTTTACACAGTGCTGGGTATGTGTGTGTGTATCTGTCGCATGTCTCCAGTCCATCCTCTTGTATGTGTGTGTGTGTGTGTGTGTGTGTGTGTGTGTGTGTGTGTGTGTGCGTGTGTGCCCTCCGTGTGTGTATGTATGTGCGTCCTTGTTTATGTGTGCTTGCGTCCGTGTGTGTGTGTGTGTGTGTGTGTGTGTGTGCGCAGCTATGAACTCTGGGTATTGTAGTTTTTTCTAGTCGCTCATGTCTCCAAGTCCGTCCTCTTCAATCTGTCGACCGATCACCTCCAGCTGAACTGTCTTCTTCTGGCCTTTCTTTTCTTGTCTGTTACTCTGTGTGTGTGTGTGTGCGTCTGTGTGTGTGTGTGTGTTTGCGTCCGTGTGTGTGTGTGTGTTTGCGTCCGCGTCCGTGTGTGCGTCCGTGTGTTTGTTAGTGTGTGTGTGTGCGTACCACGGTTGACTTACGGACGAGTTATTATCACACGTGCGGCCCCCACCTCTCCTAAAACCCCCCCTCCCTGCCCGAACCAACCCCCACCCTTGCAGCTGTGGGTCGTAAACCCCTTCTTGAACTCCGCGGGCCAAATCCAGGTCTTTTGCACTCATTGCTGGCATTCGAATGGGAACCGTGTTGCCGAATTTGGAATAATCTACACAGTATCTTCCGTCCTCTTCAGTGATAATGGAGACGAATCGACGGCCCCATAGGATCTCGTCGGGGGTGTAGGAGGTGCGCGCTTGCATCGTGATACCTGTAGTCTCAACCACACCTGTAAGAGAGAGAGAGAGAGAGGGAAAATAATGTGTTAAAGAGATGCAGAAATAATGTTCATTTCCATCCTGTGTGACACACACACACACAGACACTAGGGCTGTGTCAAAAAATCGATATCGCGATATATCGCAAAACTTAGTTTTGGGATATCAGTATCGATTTTTATAACTAAAAATCGTTTTTTTTTTTTTTTTGCTTTTCAAGGCTTTATTGACAGTGCAGAGAGACAGATATGAAGTGGGGCAGAGAGGGAATGAAACAACCATGGGTCAGATTCAAACCCATGTCTGCTGTCAGGCCTGAGCCTCTAGGATACTGACTATTGAAGCTAGATCAGTTTTGTTTATAAGAATACTTAAGATTCACTGTGTCACAAAAGCACACTGATGTGTTTTCATTTTCAGTGTGTCCTGTACAGTTAGTACAAGAGTGAATTGGATT
>CM049400.1:37092500-37095000 GCA_026929865.2 Hyperoplus lanceolatus | reverse complement strand
ATCTATCTATCTATCTATCTATCTATCTATCTATCTATCTCATCTATCTATCATCTTTCTATCATTTTATCTATCTATCTATCTATCTCTATCTAACTAGCTATCAATCTTTCTTTCTATCATTTTATCTATCTATCTATCTATCTATCTATCTATCTATCTATCTATCTATCTATCTATCTATCTATCTATCTATCTCTTCTAAAATTCTTTCTTCATTTTATCTATCTATCTATCTATCTATCTATCTATCTATCTATCTATCTATCTATCTATCTATCTATCTATCTATCTATCTATCTATCTATCTATCTATCTATCTATCTATCTATCTATCTATAGCCTGGCATTCCCAGACCTGCCACTAGGCGCTGGCAAATTACAGTTTTTCTCAGTCGCTTTGGTGCTTTTCTCACATCACTATTAACATGTGCACAGCAGTTAGTGCATTTCTCAAAACAATTAGTGCAAACTGCAAAACCTAGTGGATAACCTGCAAAAGTACGTCACTTGCTCAAAATGGATAGTCTATTCCTCAAAAGCAAGTATTCATGTCAATGAAACGGCCAGTGTCATCAAAATGAGAAGTCTTGACACCATCGTTTATGAACAAGATAGTCAAATGGCTTTGTCATGTTTTCATTATGACAGTTTATTCTCTCAGTGTTTTCCAATGCAAAAAAAAGGTCAGAACTCAGTGACACTACCTGAAAATGCTCAAGACAGCACTATACACTACTTGTACAGCCATTTGAAAACTGCAGTAAAGTTACACATTGCTGTAGGTAGGGGAGTAAGTGAGTACAAGACACTGAATACGTATGTTTCACATTTTTACTGTATATGCTCTTTGCAATTCTACAGCATTGTGCAAAAGAAAAATACACTTCAGTCACTTATTTAGAACAAACATAAAAACACCCTTTTGGTAGAGCTGTGCACAAATGTGAACAATATAACAGGACATATTGTAACTGAACATATATAGGTAAATCATTCTGGCACATCCAGACGTTCCTGTCTGTCTGGCCACATATTTTCATCTACATCACAACGGATATTACCCCTTGCAATGCAGCGAGGAAAGTCATTGGTTACAACTAATACTTCACACACCTCCTCGTGAGTGAAAGCTGAAGTCCACCTGAGAGCAATTGTTCAATTTAGGAGACATTTCCAGGAAAACATTATAAAGAAAGGCATAAAATTTGCTTGACAGAATTTGATAACTAGTTCAACAATTGTGTATGTAATGACTCAAGCAATGAAATGAAGACTATTAGTTTTATTGGGAACGACTATTCAGCATCCATAAGTATAGTTCATTTTGACTGACATGACATAAGCAAATGACAATGTTATAAAACAGCAGAGAATTGTATGAAAGCAACTGATACATGTCCAAAAGCATTTGCAATTTGTTCAGAGGAAGGAGAAATTGCTACTATGATGTGTTCAAATGACTAAATGTTGCGGAGGTTGAACTAATAGTTCTGAGAATTTTCATTCTGATCTGAGAAAAGCACCAAAGCGACTGAGAAAAACTGTAAACACCACAGTATATGCCCCGGACGTTTCGCGAAATTGTTACAGCTGTTCATTCATATGCACTGTCCCGAATAAAATTAAAATAAACTCACAGCCGAGCATCACGGCGTTTATAATCAATCCCAGGATATTCTGAACGATCAGGACTGTGATCGCTAGCGGACATTCCTCTGTCACCATGCGTCCTCCGAAACCAATGGTTACCTGGAGGAGAGAGGGGATTAATCACTAATTTATTCTATATTTCAAATAAAATAATGGAGTAGGGCTTCATAGTTTTGCAGAGACGAAAACAATTTGAGCTACAGCTGATATATCCGCAGAACTTTTCCATCACTAAATCATTGTTTTACGGTCACTTCATCCCGTAGCTTTGGTCTTAAAACAGAATAATCTTTCATTTTTTTTAACCTTTATTTCTACAGGTAAATCCCATTGAGACCAAAGACTCTTTATCAAGGGAGACCTGTTTTCCTTTCCCACGTTACCATTCACACACACATTCATACACCGATAGCAGCAGCTAACTATCGACATTCACACGAGGCAAGGTGGGTGAAGTGTCTTGCCCAAGGACACAACAACTATGACACAGGTGGCAGGGCGGGGATCGAACCTCCAAGCCTTTGATCATCAGCCGACCCGCTCTACCACCTGAGACACAGTCGCCCCTTCATAGTTCGAATCATTTCATAAAAATAACTTTGTAATTTGGATCGTTTGCGTCAGTCTGATATCTGATGAGTGGACTGCAACAATATCGAAATTGGATCCGTTCCCGTCACTTATAAATCCAAAAATGCCTTAAAGCTGCAGTGTGTAGAATTTTGGGTTTTATTTCCTAGCAGATTTTGTAGAAAGTAATTATAATATCCATAAGTACGTTCAGTTTAGTGCATAAAAGCTGAATTTTTTTTTTTAGTTATTTATTTTTCCCTTTGAAAGGGTCTCA
>CM049400.1:37077500-37082500 GCA_026929865.2 Hyperoplus lanceolatus | reverse complement strand
GGGCTTTCCGAACACAGTCTGTGTGTGTGTGTGTGTGTGTGTGTGTGTGTGTGTGTGTGTGTGTGTGTGTGTGTGTGTGGCTTTTAGTATGAGTTGTGGAGAGAGATTATATTCTGGTAAGAAATATCTTAGAAGCCGCTGTGGTGCATCAGTGTGTTTAGTCCAAATGGGGTTTAATGAAAGAATGCAGAATAGACTTCGGTGGTTCACAACTGTTGTTATGAGTGAGTGGTTCTGTAAATAAACAAATACAGAAAGAATACTTAGCCACACATAATACAATTTTATTTATTTATTTTATTTAACCTTTATTTCACCAGGAAGGTCCCATTGAGTTACAGTAACTCTTCTCACAGGGAGTCCTGGCCAAGACAGGCAGCAGAAAAGAAGTTGCAGCCTTTGCACAAGGCCACACACACACACACACACACACACACACACAAAGTACACCACAATTGACATTATAATGCTAAAATTACACTTCATAACAGGCTATATAGAAACAAGCTAATACATACAGCTAAAAAAAAACAAATTAAAAATAAATAAAAGGCATCAGGTTAAAACCAGTTGCAGTGTTCTTTTAGAGCTGATTGTAACATGTTTTAAAGGTACTGAGTGGTGGGAGTGATTCCAGCTTTAGAGTGGCTTGAAGTTCATTCCAGACCTTTGGTGCATATGATGAGAAAGCTGTTGTACCCAGTTGTGTTCTTGTTAGTGGTGTGGTTAATAACATATATTCTGATGACCTTGTTTTGTAAACACTGTTATGGAAGGAAAGCAAATTTGAAATGTAAAGGGGTAGTTTACCCATTAGTGCTTTCGCAATAAAAATCAGTGCATGTAGTTTCCTTCTAAGGGAGAGGGAGGGCCATTGTACTGCCTCATACAGAATGCAGTGGTGAGTTCTAGCTGGGGCACCTGTGATGAAGCGCAGGGCTGAATGGTAAATTACGTCTAGTTTGTTTAATAGCGATGAGGAAGAATGCATATAAATGAGGTCACCATAATCTAATACTGATAAGAAAGCTCTCTGCACTAACCTTTTCCTTGCTCAATGAGGAAAACACTT
This sequence comes from Hyperoplus lanceolatus, assembly GCA_026929865.2. Classification (NCBI taxonomy): domain Eukaryota; kingdom Metazoa; phylum Chordata; class Actinopteri; order Uranoscopiformes; family Ammodytidae; genus Hyperoplus; species Hyperoplus lanceolatus. The sequence continues at coordinate 37,081,428 of CM049400.1, read as the reverse complement.
TTTCATGCGAAAAAAGAAACCTAATTTAGGTCTAAGTTTTTTTTAACGGCTCACAGTATGGCCCCCGAGAGACAGCTTATCATCAAGCCAGATACCTAAGTATTTATAAGACGATACTCTCTCTATTATCGTACCATCCTGAGTTGTTAAAGTGATGTTTACTGGAGAGCGTGAACGGGTAAAAATCATTGACTTAGTTTTTATTGCATTTAGTACCAACTTTAAGCTTACCAGAGATTTTTGTACTACACTAAAAGCAGACTGTAAATATGTAATTGCTTCACTGACTGATGTGGCAGATGTAAACATAATGGTATCATCTGCGTAAAGATGAATCTTTGTTTGCTTTAAGTCCCTAAATTGTTTATATAAATGGAAAATAAAATGGGGCCCAAAACTGACCCTTGTGGGACACCCATTTTTACTTCCAGCAAAGATGAGGTACAGTTATCCAATGCTACACACTGAGTTCTTCTACTCAGGTAATGACTGAACCAGCTTAATACAGTGGTACTAAAGCCTATACTTTGCAATCTCTGCAGGAGAAGGTGATGGTCCACAGTGTCAAATGCTTTAGAAAGGTCAATAAGTAAAGCAGCACAAGACTTCTTGTTATCTAAAGTATGTAAGATATCATTTGTAACTGAGGTTACAGCAGTAACTGTACTATGTCCTTGTCGAAAGCCAGACTGAGTGGGATTCAAAATGGAGTTGTCAGATAAGAAATGTTTTAGTTGCTCATTTATGAAAGACTCAAGCAGTTTGGCCAAGACAGACAGTCTGGAGATTGGGCGATAATTATCTAAAACCGAAGGGTCTCCAGCTTTTTAAAAGTGGAAGGACAAATGCAGATTTCCATGACTTTGGGATAGAACCACAGTGTAGACTAAGATTGAAGATGGAGGAGATAGGGCCAGCAATCAAGTTCACAGCAGTTTTAAGAAAATATGGCTCAATCTGGTCTGGCCCAGCAGACTTTTTACAGTCCAACCCCAACAGGGCCTTTTGTACTTCCGCGGCAGATATTGGAGTGAAGTCAATTTTATTTAGACTTTCATTAGATGAATCAATGATGGAGGTTCCAATATCCATGGGGGTGGCAGGAAGTGTTGACTGAGTATCTCTTCCTGCATTAATAAAGTGCTCGTTGAAAGTATCTACCATGCTTTGTTTACCCCTAACTTCACCATGGCTTGTTGTAATGAATTCAGGGATAGCGGGAGGTGGCACATCACCAGAAGAAGATTTAATAGCTTTCCAAAATTTTTTAGGATCACTGAGGTTTTCATTTATTAAATTCAGATAATACTCACTTTTTGTAGTTTTTATTAGTCTTGTGCATTTGTTTCTTAATACCCTATAATTTAACCAACATTTGTCATTATTAGGGGAGAACGGGGTAATTTGTCACATGGGTTGGATGTCACATTCGTTATATCTCGCCACCAGAGCGCGCTAGCTCTGAAATGTTGATATAAAAAAGGTCCAGAATTGGGATCAGAGGTCACATACATAGACTTCCTTGGAGGAAGACAGCTGCATTTCAGGTGTGAGGATGTTTTGTGTTTTTCATGTCAAATTCCAAATATTTTGCTTCTCAGTATTTTTCTTCTAGGCTTTTACACAATGGGTTTATAACAAAACACTTGTTACCCTCAGAAAGTGTTAAGGGTAAGCTATAGTTTAGATTGTTGTTAGCAAGCTAATTAGTTGTCAGATGGTTGTTGGCCTTGATGCTAGCAAGAAATTCAGGTTGGGGTTGGTCGTCAAATTTTTTGGGGGGGTTGGTTGTCACATGTTATCTCAAGGCTGCAGCCAGAAAAGGAACCCAATAACGAAAGAAATTGTCAAGCTGTATCCTCACTGACACCCCAGAGAAGGAAAGAATAGAGCAGGAAAAGGCAGCTAGCAAGCAAAAGAAAAAAGGGCAACAAAATCAAAACAACCCAGTGCATCCCAAACTAGACCAGCTGCCAAGGCTACAGTAAGTTATGTAGGCCTATTTGTCAACTTGACTATGCAATTAAACTTTCAAATTTGGTTCTGCCTCATTGCCTTCTTTTTAAGATTTTTCCCATTAAGATAACATTGTGACAAACAACCCCATAGTGTGTGACAACCGACCCCTTGATGGGGTTGGTTGTCACAATGTGTCAGAGTGTCTTTGATGGTAAATTACTTCTTCATTACAATAATTTGGAAAAAAAGAGAGACACACATTTCAAGCCAACACCTTAAGCTTCAATTTAATGTAGGAATGGCTATTGACAGATGTTTTGGTGATGAGCAATTCTCACTAGAGTAAAAAGTGTGCCTACTTACCCCGTTCTCCCCTATTTCTTTTTGCTTTTATCCATGCTTCATTTCATTCTCTAATTGCAGTTGCAATGCTGTCATTAAACCAGGGGTTGTCTCTGCCCCTCACTCTATATCTCATAGTAGGAGCATGTTTATCAATTATGGCTAAAAAAGTCTTCTTAAAATAATCCCATGCCAGTTCAACATCATCCATAAAACACGCTAAATTTAAATCACTTTGATAGATGTCATGAAGAAATGCTTGCTCATTAAAGCGTTTGTAATTTCGTTTAAAAATAAACCGCGGCTTGGTTTTAGTCATTTTACAATTTTTACCACAGGCAACCATACAGTGATCCCTGACATCATGACATAAAACACCGGAGGCAGAGTACTTGTGTGGGGAATTAGTCAGAATAACATCGATTAATGTAGATTTGTCCATTCATTTTAGATTGAGGCGTGTAGGTGACTGAACTAGTTGCGTCAAGTTTAACGTGTCGCAAATGTCTTTTAACGGTGATGAAGGCGAAAGCCAGTCCCAATTCAAGTCTCCCAGAACGTTAAACTCATTGGACAGTTGCCGCAGCTACAGCTGATGGTGGGCGGTAGCATCCTACCACAGTCATGTGGGGAGATTTCATTTGACAGCACACAGTTCAAAAAACTTCGGTTTTGTTATTGTTTCGACGGAACAGCAATCCAACGAAGCCTTTGCATATATGGCTACGCCCCCTCCTTCATTCACACGATCCGTCCGAAAGAGATTATAGCCATCCATATGAATCATGTTGTTCGTAATTGATGGTTTGAGCCATGTCTCTGACAAGACAATTACGTCACTTTCTGTCATTTTAGCCCACAGACGAATAGCGTCGATTTTGTTAATCAGACTGCGCACGTTGACATGAACAAAACGCAAGGCTTCGCTACTTTTTAAATCGTCAGGACTCAAAATCACTTCTGGGCCTGGGTTTGGATGGATATTACCAGATAGGACCAGGAGTAGGACAATCCAAAGGCCCGCTGTTCTTGTCGAGCGGGCAGCGCCGACTTCCCGGTCGCGTCTGCAGCTGTTGGGCCGAAACTGCCGTACTTCTGCCCAGCTGAGGAGTTGAGACCCGGTAGAACAGCCAGGAAAGACCGACGCGGACATACGGATTGCTGCAGATCCGCCAGCATCAGAAAGCAGCATAGTTCCAGAGTTTGGAAGAATAATCCGAGAAGAAGCGAATCACTAAATCCCAGAACTCCCACAGAATGCGAGACGAGCACGCAGGCGAGCAGCAGGTAAACCGGTAGACTCATGTTGTTGAAGCAGTCAGATGTATGAGCAGGTTTACCAAAGTGCAAAAGTGTACATTTAAAGAAAAGGATTGTAGAATAAAATTTAGAGTAGGACACAGACAAACAAAGACTAACATGCTGCCATCTTGGATTCAGGTTTGCTGCTTATACACTCCAGGCTAATAACAATATTACAGTCAAACAAACAGTAATATAAAACATAACAGCGATCTCTTAAATAATTAAATAATATGCGTCACGTTCATATGTTACATAATGGCGTTCTGACGCTGCCGTTGCATTAACATATTATACAGTACAGAAAACGCTAGTAATAATAATA
>CM049400.1:37065000-37072500 GCA_026929865.2 Hyperoplus lanceolatus | reverse complement strand
CGATTTCCCCAAGTCCGAAAAATCCAAAACAACATCGACGAACACCATTCAAAATCGTCCACTTTACGCCACAATACTTCCCGAATGCAGTACCGTAGTAAAAACCAAAGTCGCCAGAAAAAATACCCCCAACAGAGTCGACAAGAAAACGCCCATTTACTACTCGGGAATCATCCTAAAAGAGGCGGGCGAGGTGGACAAAAAAATGGCGGAAATTCACGCGGAACGAAGAGCGTTAGAAAGAGACCAAGCGGAATTTGACGGTGAGTTAGTGGCGCTAGAACGAGACAGACAGCTCCTAGCTATCGACAAGAACGCGCTGGAGAGGGACACGCTTGCTCTGGCGAGGGACAGAGCCTCCGTTGAACGAGAGAGGGTGTTGTTGGATCGAGACAGGGCTTTTTTGGACAGGGATCGGGCTCTTTTGGAGAGGGATCGAGTGGTTGTAGACAGAGATAGAGAGGAGTTAGAGAGAGAGAAAGCTTTGGGAAAGAAAGAAGGAGGAGGAGGGGGGGATGAGGGGGGGGTTGCTGGTAAGGACGGACAGCAAGCAGAGAGGGACATTTTACTACGCGGTGACTTTTACGAGAGATTGATCGATGATTTAGGCTCAGATCAGAGCGAGAACAGACAAAGGCTGGTGGGTTTGTTTCAGAGGCTTGTGGAGAAGATGTGAATGGATTAAAGCTATAGTGCGTAACTTTTGCCTTATGAATTATTGTCGGTTACATTCAAGACAGCGCGGCAAAAAAAACGAGTTGACACAAAGTTGATTAAGCATATTATCAGCTCCACAAAACTCTCTCTGTATTTCTCAGTATGGCAGCGTTTACAAACCCCTCGGAAACTGGTGCAGGAGCTCAGAAAAATCCCAAGAAGAGCCCAAGAAATGTTTCAGTTGTTGATTGTACTGCTAAGAAAAAAAAAACCTGGACGTACAGCAGAAGGTATAAAATGGATGCTCATGTAGGACCACCAGTATAGACAGAGTCCTGACCTCACTTTATATCAGACTGTTCCCCTCCACCTAATACCCGTCTGTCTGTCTGTCTGTCTGTCTGTCTGTCTGTCTGTCTGTCTGTCTGTCCTGACCTCGCTTTATATCAGACTGTTCCCCTCCACACAATATCTGTCTGTCTGTCTGTCTGTCTGTCTGTCCTGACCTCGCTTTATATCAGACTGTTCCCCTCCACCTAATACCTGTCTGTCTGTCTGTCTGTCTGTCTGTCTGTCTGTCTGTCTGTCCTGTCTGTCTGTCTGTCTGTCTGCCTGTCTGCCTGTCTGTCTGTCCTGACCTCGCTTTATATCAGACTGTTCCCCTCCACCCAATACCTCCATGGAGCAACAAGCACATTTAAACTAAATGTAGCAGAAGGCTTGCTGTTGGTCTGATGTGGAGGTGGAATGTTTGATGCAGATTTGGACCGATGTAAATATTTAAAAAACCTTTTACCCTCAACATCTATTCAGTCCATCTTTATTTATCTTTTTATTATTATTTTATTTTTATCTTTTTGAACAAACACAAACACACTTTTGCACCATCTTAAGAACACAAAAAAGGTTATTTCTTAAAAAAAAAAAAATGTGGTTCATCTTTGAGTCAGAGAGAGAGAAAGAGAGAGAGAGAGAGAGAGAGAGAGAGAGAGAGAGAGAGAGAGAGAGAGAGAGAGAGAGAGAGAGAGGTGCAAGGTTTGCAGAACACCCCTCAAAGGGTTCTGGAGATATTGCGCTCACAAGAATAGGCCCGGACGGAGAATTTGAAAACATAACAATGCCTATAAGACTTCTGGCTATCGTTGGCACAGAGGCGTAAAAAAAAAAAGTTTAAAATTAATACACATTTCTAACAGTTTGGTTGGTATTTGTTTTCGTTGCTGACATATCTGCATGTGTAAAAAGTTTCCAAATTCAAGTGTTAATTTTGTTATATAAAACCAAGTTGAAAAATGTTCATCAAATATTTTTTTTTCCCCAAGACTAAAACAAAGACAGGACTAAAAATGTAAGAAGTCGACTATTGAACTTTTCAAAATATCAGTTAGCCCAAATTCTGTGCATAAAGCTATAGTGTGTAACTTTTTTATATAAGTGATTGTATGTTAATAAGCCTGTTTATCAGCTCCACAAAACCCTCTCTGTATTTCTCAGTATGGCAGCATTTACAAACTGGTGCCCCCCCCCCCCCTGACACTGGTGCAGGAGCTCAGAAAAATCCCAAGAAGAGCCCAAGAAATGTTTGTTGTTGATTCTACTGCTAAGAAAAAAAAACCTGGACGTACAGCAGAAGGTATAATATCCATGTGCCATCACTGAAGGTTTTACCTCATGTAGATGCACCGACAGTGTTGTTGTAAATAGTCAGAATTCCTCATGGGAATGACAGAAGTTACGCACTATGACTTTTAAGTTCATGTGATTTCAAAGGCTTTCGGTTATAACAGATTTATAACAGTTTGGTTGTTGTTTATGTTGTCAACATCTCCGTGTGTAAATAAAGTTTCTGTATTCAATGAAATGTTGTCAAAAGTTTTTATTCTAAAAATCTATTAAATATAATATATGAAACGTATATAGCGCCTTTTGGGGGGGGGGATGGGGGGGGGGGGGGATCCAGTGTTAATACACAGCCTAGGCTCTGTAAACTGGTAAGTAAAGAAATGGGACACTGTAGCTAGCAACACGCCCATTGATTTGCATAGCCTGGGCTGTGTATTAACACGACTGTTTTCACCTAATAGACATGTAGCGGATAGGGATTTTTATTTTTATTTTTTAAACATTTAAAGACAAAACAATAATTATACAATTCAACTTATCGTAGGGGACAAACAATCCTAAACAAATATATATATAAAAAATGAAATACGGATAGTGATTTTGACAACAAGCGTTCTCCAGAATCGCGCTGACTCCACCTTGAAATCATGGGACTAGTCTAACCCCGCCCGCCCCAGCCTGTACCGCTTTATATGTGTCATGTGTTGGAGCGGCGGACCCAGGCGGAGTTAACCGAGCGCTCCTCGTCAGCAAAGTGGCTGCCGTAGCATTAACGGCTCCGCTAACCTGTTCATCTTTTATCGTTTTAACGTTTAACGCGCGTTTACCGTGATGGCATAACGTGACGTCACCTACCGGAGCTCAGAACCAACGCGAGCTCACGGAAACCGGTGTATTTTTGTGGCGGGAAAAGCTAACTTTTTGTCGGTGAACGGTTTGTTTCGTTAGTTTGTTTGGGTTAGCTAGCTAGCTGGTTGTGTGATGCTTAACTAGCCAACTGTACTGTGCTTTATCCATTTTAACCGGGTTTAACGGGTCAACCGGGAGGAGACAGTTAGCCTGACAGCCTAACCGAAGATAAAATATGAACAATTGACTTTAAATCTGAAGAATTAGCGTTAAAATCTGAAACCGGGATTGACAAATATGGAGGAAAAGGAGCCGTTAGAAGCCGTTGGATGCCTGAGCGGATGTAGTTAGCAAACGGGCCACGAAATACCAACACACTCCCATCCATTCTATCCATCCTAGCTTCCTTTCCTTAGGCTACATACATCCTACACACACACACACACACACACACACACACACACACACAGAGAGAGGCAGACGCAGAGAGAGAGACACACACACACACACACACACACACACACATTGAATTGAATTTGAGAGACACAGACAGCGAGAGACAGACAGAGACACACACACACACACACAGAGACACTCACACACACACAGAGAGACACACACACATTGAATTGAATTTGAGAGACACAGACAGCGAGAGACAGACAGAGACACACACACACACACACAGAGAGACACACACAGAGACACACACACACACACTCACTCCCATCACTTCTATCCATCCTAGCTTCCTCTCCTTACATAAATCCTTGCTTCCTTCACTGCCTCCATTATCATCCTTCTATCCTTGCTTCCTCCTTGGTCTGCACAATTAACCGAAATGTAATCCACATCTCAACATGATCCAGTGAAATTTTCAGAATTCAATTAAAAACAATTAAACACATTTTCTTAAATTGCTTAATTCAGGCCTCCAACATTTATTTAAAGTCTAGACGTGTCCAAAAGACATAATAAATGAAATATTGTCACGTTTCAGACATATCCTGCCTACACATTATATTCTACAGACTTAATAAAACATATGTGTTTGGTTTAAATCCCCGCGAAATTCAAACCATTAACAGTTTAAGATGTCTCTGAATGAAAATTAGAATAATTATGTAAAAATTGATAATTATTTCTGAATTTTCCAACAGCGCGAATCATATCAAAATAGGCTTATTAATCTCAAAATAATCCCAATTCGATATTTTTTTTTACTATATATCGCCATCCTGCCTTCTTCATATCCCTTCCGAACCCCGTGAAGTAAACAATCCATTTTTCCTTCAATGATCATAATGGATTCGGTTCTCAATCCACTGCCACAGTTTCCAGAAAACTCTTATAAAAGTAAGTAGTGGTCGACATGTAATGCTTTTTGGATTCTCATTTGTTATTATTAAATTGTGTGTAATTTTATCAATGAAAATATTTTTTTTTAAAATGTGTGAAAGGGGCTTTAAAGGTGCAGTCAGTGATTCTGGAGAACGCTTGTTGTCAAAATCAGTGAATATCTCCTCATGATCTGCTACCTGTCTGTACTGTGTGTGCACTGAAAAATAAATCCATAGTTAACACACACTAGCCTATGCTGCTCTGTACCCACCGTAATAAGCAACATGCCAGTTGGTTTACAGAGCCTAGGTTGTGTATTAACACTGGATTTTTTTTCAGCACACACACACACACACACAGTATGCACGGACATGTAGCAGATCATGAGGAGATATTCACTGATTTTGACAACAAGCGTTCTCCAGAATCACTGACTACACCTTTAAGCAGGAGATAGAGTGCGACGTGTTCACATATGATGGAAATTTGCCCTGCGTTCCGAATCGCATACTATTTTTTTTTTTCTATTCTACATACTACATCCGACCATAAACATAATCTAGTTAGGATGCAGTAGGCATACTATTGGGACATACTTTAACTTATTTATTTCATCATAACATGGCGCCTTGATCTTGCCTCTTGCTTTTATATCTGTCTCATCGCTGGTTGTTTTCATACGGAGGCTCCGTCGATGTGACGTCACTTCCGGTGCCCACTGGATTATGGGTCAGAATCTCGGCTGGATGTAGTAGGACATCCGGGTCTTTCTAACCATACAAAATCTGGCGACAAGAATCGGGACATCCTAAATCTTTTTTCTACCAAACTAAATAGTAGAAAGTATGTGATTTGGAACGCAGGGATAATTTGGGAGAGGTGTGTGCAGTTTTTGAACCTGCCGATAACCGTTTTGTCCCTTTCCTCCTAGTGACTGAGGACGATGTGAAGCGACTGATTGAGTTCAGAGCTTCCAACGAGGCTTTGTTCACCGGGAAGAGGAACTCGGCTAAAATAGCATGGAGGTAAGAATCCATGCAGGGGCGACTGTGTCTCAGGTGGTAGAGCGGGTCGGCCGATGATCAAAGGGTTGGAGGTTCGATCCCCGCCCTGCCACCTGTGTCACAGTTGTTGTGTCCTTGGGCAAGACACTTCACCCACCTTGCCTCGTGTGAATGTCGATAGTTAGCCTGCTGCTATCGGTGTATGAATGTGTGCGTGAATGGTAACGTGGGAAAGGAAAACAGGTCTCCCTTGCAAAAGAGTCTCCGGTCTCAATGGGATTTACCTGTAGAAATAAAGGTTAAAAAAAAACAAGCTAACTCGGCTAAGATAGCGTGGAGGTAAGGAGTGACTTCCTTTACTTGTCTAGTATGGGACACTATTGGAAAATGGAAACCCTTTTTGACATTTTTGGAACTTGGAAGATACTTCACTGCTCGATTCATGTGCTCTGCTGTCTTCTTTTGATCTTCGTTTGTTTTGTTAGTGTATTTGTCTTTGTTTTATTGTAGAAAAAGCTTAAAGGTGCAGTGTGTAATATGACGTCATCAAGTAAGTTCTACAAAGTTCTAGAATGCAATGCTCCCTGGGTAACCCCACCCCTTTAGAATAATAACAGAAGCTACAGTGGCCTTCAAGGACAAGAACAATTCTAAATTTTAAACAATGCACCTGATGACATTCCAACTATGACACTTTCAAGATGGCGGCACTAGGCCTTGGACCAAAATATGCAGAAATATGGACATATATGAGACCCTTTCTAAGAGGGAAAACTAGTGATTAAAAACATTTTTTTCAGCTATTATGCACTAAATTAAATGTACTTATGGATATTATAATTACTTTCTACAAAATCTGCTAGGAAATAAAACCCACAATTCTACACACTGCAGGTTTAAGATAAAGTAGACAAAAAGTTTAATAAACAGTGACCTCTGACCTGTGTGTGTGTGTGTGTGTGTGTGTGTGTGTGTGTGTGTGTGTGTGTGTGTGTGTGTGTGTGTGTGTGTGTGTGTGTGTGTGTGTGTGTGTGTGTGTGTGTGTGTGTGTGTATTCCTCAGCACCATCCTCAAAGGCCTGGGTCTGGAAGGGAAGTTAACTGCCGACCAGATCGCCAAGAAGTGGGACAATCTGAGGACCAAGTACAAGGTAAATCAAGCTGCTTGGTGTTGGACTCAATTTATATAACAACTAGGAACGTTCTCGCCTGGCGCCGCCCGCCTCCCTACTTCCGCTCAATTGTCATTTCCCTGCAGTAGTCAGTCTGGGTCTGCGGTATATTCTTAGGTTTTCTCCAGCCAGATTTGTTACCGGTCCAATCAGCGAACAGAGGGAGTGGCTGAGAACAATGACGTTGAGGTCGTGCGCCAGTTTCAGTTGTAGTCAGAAGCCGGCGCATGACATACGTCACGACCAAACGTTATGCGATTGGTTGGCAGATCCAGAGTGGCACTGGGCAGATCCAATAGTTTTAAACTTCAACAGACACCCGCCTTCAAGTGAGGGAACGTTTGTCAATTGAGCGATTCCAGACCTTCTGTACAAATGAAATGAAGTACGATGGTCTGGTACCACCAGGCTAAATGAATACATGGTCTGGTAGCACCAGGCTAATGATCTGGTCGTACCACTTGGTCTGGTAGGACCAGGCTATGGTCTGGTACGTATGTGTAGCCCTCTGGACCCCTATGGTGCCCGGCTATGGTCTGGTGCACCGGCTATGGTCTGGTCACCGGCTATGGTCTGGTAGCACCGGGCTATGGTCTGGTAGCACCAGGCTATGGTCTGGTAGCACCAGGCTATGGTCTGGTGGGACCAGGCTATGGTCTGGTAGGACTGGGCTATGGTCTGGTGGGACCGGGCTATGGTCTGGTAGGACCAGGCTATGGTCTGGTGGGACCAGGCTATGGTCTGGTAGCACCGGGCTAGGGATGTGCATCATATAGAAATGTTCTATTTTTAATTGACCAGTTAAAGGTGCAGTCAGTGATTCTGGAGAACGCTTGCTGTCAAAATCAATCAGTG
>CM049400.1:37055000-37057500 GCA_026929865.2 Hyperoplus lanceolatus | reverse complement strand
CGCACACGCATGACACGAACGCACGCGCACACACACACACACACACACACACACACACACACACACACACACACACACACACAGACAGAGGGATCCCTTCCTCTGTCAACTCTCCCTGAGATTTCTCAATTTTTTAATCCCGTTAAAGGGATTTTTACTGGGTGTTTTTTCTCAGTCGAGCTAAGGGCAGATGGACGGACAGACAGACAGACAGACAGACAGACAGACAGACAGACAGACAGACAGACAGACAGACAGACAGACATAGACAGATAGATAGATAGATAGATAGATAGATAGATAGATAGATAGATAGATAGATAGATAGATAGATAGATAGATAGATAGATAGACACACAGACACACAGACAGATAAGGGTAGAGGGTGTCATACTGTATGGAATGTGAAGCCCACTGAGGCAAAATGTCTATTTTATGGTATTGGGCTGTAGAAATAAAACTGATTTTATTTTATTTTATTTTATTTTATTTTATCTAGATGTCGTCGGACGCGTGCGGGAATGGCCGACTTCCTCACGGAGTCTGAGATGGATCTGTTGGTGGATTCTGAGGATAAGAACAACGGCTCCACTGCTCTGGGAGAACTACAACGCATGGCAGAGTTCACCTATAAACGTAAGTGATGGAAATGTTGCATCGTGGGTAATGTAGGCAGCTGTCAAAAGTGCTCCTAGGAACTTTCAATTTGTGTTATTAAAAAGAAAAACATTAAGAAAAACTATATAAAAATAGCATTCTTTTGCACTGATGGTCTCGTTTGCTGTTACATGTAATTTATGATCATCAGAGGAGAAATGAGACTGTTTCAGAAATATTTAAAAGTTCCTCGTAGCTATATAGTGTTTCTCTGTCCGACTATATTATATAACTATTTTCAGTATGTGTATATTTCTAATAAATGTATTGATTGTTCATAGAAATAATGTCCCTTTTCAGAGAATGAGGGCAGAAACATGCAGTTAATAGGGAAATAGGTTTATCACTGAGTCTCCAGTCGACCTGTAGTCAAAGTTAAATGGGCTTCAAACAAACCCTGCGTTCCAAATCTCCTCCTCTTTCTTTTCTCTATCCTCCATACTACATCTGACCATAAAAATAATCTAGTTGGGGGCGCCTTTAGCTCAGTCGGTAAGGCGTCCCCCTCCCCTCCCGGGCCGGGCCCAGTAGCAGACCCGGGTTCGATTCCTGCCCGGGGTCGTTCTCTGCATGTCACTCCCCTCTCTGCCCCATTTCACCTCTGTCTCTCTGCACTATCAATAAAGCATAAAAAAAAATGCCCAAAAAATATCTAGTTAGGATGCAGTATGCTACACTTGGGACATACTGAATTGTGATATTATTGATTCCAGTGACAGAGGACGACACGCGGAGACTGATCGAGTTACGAGCTGCAAACGAGTCTCTGTTTACTGGGAGGAGGAATACAGCCAAACCAGCATGGAGGTAACAGATCGTTTATTTATTGAACAGGGACATTGTACAGCACATAAGCAGCACCAGATTTAGCTATAAGCTCATTTTCATCTGCAGTCCCTGGGCAGGAAACAGAGTATTACATCTCTGTCAAGATGGGAAAACCTCACACTGAAGTATAAAAACAATAACACGCAATTTCACAACAGTAAAACACAACCACACAATACGAACAATAAAATCACAACCTGTAGGACACCACAACAACAACATCACAACAGTAAGACGCCAAGAAAACAGGACATCACAACATTAAGAAAACAGTCCATGCATGATGGGTACATGCTTGGGTTGATTTCAGCCATGACTTCATCTTACATTTAAAACCAGCAAAGGTGTTCCACTCTCTTATCTCCCTTGGTGCTGAGTTCCAAGACTTGGTGGCTCTAACTGAAAATACAGACATGCCAAACTCAGTGGATCTGTGCTGTACTACACAGTCCCCTCTGTTAGACGTTCTAGTTCTCCTTCCATTGTCTGAGCGCAGTGACACAAACTCCTTTAATGGAGGAGCGGCCAAATCATTCAATCAGATCAGGGGGTTAGAATACTGTTTAGAATATGCTCTTTAAAGCTGCAGTGTGTAGAATTTTGGGTTTTATTTCCTAGCAGATTTTGTAGAAAGTAATTATAATATCCATAAGTACATTTAATTTAGTGCATAATAGCTGAAAAAATGTTTTTTATTATTATTTTTTCCCTTAGAAAGGGTCTCATATATGTCCATATTTCTGCATATTTTGGACCAAGGCCTAGTGCCGCCATCTTGAAAGTGTAATAGTTGGAATGTCATCAGGTGCATTGTTTAAAATTTAGAATTGTTCTTGTCCTTGAAGGGCCACTGTAGCTTCTGTTATTATTCTAAAGGGGTGGGGTTACCCAGGGAGCGTTGCATTCTAGAACTTTGTAGAACTTTCTTGATGATGTCATATTACACACTGCACTTTTAAAGGTGCTCTGAGGAACTTTTAGTTTTTGTTAATTCTAGCGCCCCCCTTTAGACAAA
>CM049400.1:37042500-37050000 GCA_026929865.2 Hyperoplus lanceolatus | reverse complement strand
AATATTAGCTGTTATTTCAAGGCTAAAAATGACCATTTGTCGACCCTTAACACTGTTCTTTAAAGTGCTAAAAACAGGCGATTGTCCCATTTAAACAGTGCAAGAAAACCCGGGTCGGATTGCCAACAGACTGTGTGGTAACTGTGCGTCGTGTTGTGGACATTCTGGACTTCTGAATGCTCTGATGTAGGACAGGACATTATGGGGATGTTTAGGCCTTTATGAAGAAAAGCAGGTTTTTATACGCGGGTAAACCTACTAAAAACAGGCGATTGTCCACTTTTAACAGTGCAAGCGGACCCGGGCATATTTGGACATTCTGGACTTCTCAATGCTCTGATGTAGGACAGGACATTATGGTTTTTAAACGTGGGTAAACCTACTAACATTGCAAGCAGTCTCGGGTCGGATTGGCAGCATATTTGGACATTCTGGACATCTCAATGCGCTGATGTAAATGCTAATATGTTATGGGGACATAAAATGCCAAGAAAAGCAGGTTTTTTTAAATGCTAAAAACAGGCGATTGTCCGATTTTAACAGTGCAAGCAGAACCCATGTCGGATTGCCAACAGACTGTGTTGAGTAATGTTTCACGTCATAACACTGGTTTTATAGAAGTGTTTAAATTATCTTGGTTATCAGATGAATCGTGATCTTCTGGACATTCTGGACTTATCAATGCTCAGATGTAGACGTCAGTACACTATGGGGACATTAAGACCTTTTATAATCTCAAGAATAACAGGTTTTTAAATGCGGGTATACCTACTAAAAATAGGCGATTGTCCACTTTAAACAGTGTATTGGGAGGATTTTTGGACATTCTGGACTTCTCAATGCGCTCATGTTAACTCCAATACATTATGGGGACATGTAGGCCCGTATAATAACAAGATTAGCAGGTTTTTAAATGCTAAAAGGGGCGACTGTGGCTCAGGTGGTTAAGCTGGTTGGCCAATGATCCTAGGGTTGGCGGTTCATCCCACCCGGCCACTTGTGTCATGGTCGTTGTGTCCCTGGGCAAGACACTTCACCCACCTTGCCTCGTGTGAATGTGTATGACTGCTGTATGTTTGAGGTGGTGGTCGGAGGGGCCGATAGCTTCTGTCGCAGTCTGCCCCAGGGCAGCTGTGGCTACTATGGTAGCTTAACACCACCGGTATGACTGTGTGAACGAATTGTCTGGAACCCGAAAGGCTTGGAATATGAAGCCAATAAATCCAAGCAATTATTATTATTATTATTTTTAAAAACTAGAACTAGTTTTTTTTTCTGTAAACATGGGTTTTTAAACTTGTTAAAGGGATATTTAAAAAAATCACATAAATCTACTTATCGACCATACAGCTCCGGGAAAAATTAAGAGACCGACCACTCCAAATGTTCAGTGTCTCTCGTTTTACTCTTTACAGGCATATGTTTGAGTAGAATGAACATTTTGGTTTTATTCTATAAACTACTGACAATATCTCTACCAAATTCCAAAACATTTTTTGTCATTAAAGAGCATTTTCATTAAACCTGCAGTGTGTAGAATTTTGGGTTTTATTTCCTAGCAGATTTTGTAGAAAATAATTATAATATCCATAAGTACGTTTAATTTAGTGCATAATGGCTGCATTTTTTTTTTATAATTATTATTTTTCCCTTAGAAAGGGTCTCATATATGTCCATATTTCTGCATATCTTGGACCAAGGCCTAGTGCCGCCATCTTGAAAGTGTCATAGTTGGAATGTCATCAGGTGCATTGTTTAAAATTTAGAATTGTTCTTGTCCTTGAAGGCCACTGTAGCTTCTGTTATTATTCTAAAGGGGTGGGGTTACCCAGGGAGCGTTGCATTCTAGAACTTTGTAGAACTTTCTTGATGATGTCATATTACACACTGCACCTTTAAGCAACCTAGAGATGAAGATTGAAGAAAAATCCAGTCTGGTCTCTTAATGTTTTCCAGAGCTCTATATAGTCTATGTCTATAACAAAACCAATGTTTTATTTTTCATGTTTTTTATGAACATGAAAAACTGATCTCAAACTCAAGGACACTGAGGAGGTATTGTTTTTAAGAATTGTGCCAAGACATGTATGTACTGATAGTAAGTACACTCACCCTGCGTTCCAAATCTCCTCTTTCTTTTCTCTTTTCTACATACTACATCTGACCATAAACAGAATCTAGTTAGGATGCAGTAGGCATACACTTGGGACATACTTTTACTTATTTATTTCATCCTAACATGGCTCCTTGATCTTGCCTCTTGCTTTTATATCCGTCGCATCCCCGGGTTGTTTTCATATGGGGGCTCCGTCGATGTGACGTCACTTCACGTGCGCACCGGATTGTGGGTCAGAATCACCCAAATAGGATGCACTTTTCAACACTAAAAATCTTGGCCGCATGAAGTAGGACATCCGGGTACTTCTAACCATCCTAAATCTGGCCACAAGAATCGGGACATCCTAAATATTTTTTCTACCAAACTAGATAGTGGATAGTATGCGATTCGGAACGCAGGGTAAGTTTTGAGAGGGTGTTTTAAAAATCTCATAAATGTACTTACTGATCGACCATATACAACCACTGTAGATGTGTGCGGAGCAGTCGAAACTCCAACGCAGGAGAATTGCTCGATTTTGTGCATAAAAAAAAAAACTGTTTCCAAATTTGGTGGAATCTTTTTTTCATATCAGGAATGGACGGTGAGGAGACAGGCGATGACGTAACGGAATGTAAAAATCTCCTTGTTGCAAATTTGTGATACTGGGACGGTGTAAATAAAGCTTTAATAATTGAAAAAACAACTTGGTCACCATCATTTAGCTGTATAGCAATAAAGCCCTACTTCACCTGGTGGGAATATGAAGGTGTATTGAACTCTGAGATCCTATGTAGTATATAAATGTGCAAACATTTTAGAAATCGGTTCATCCTAGCCTGAGAAAAGGCAGAAAGAGTGTTTTATGGTCTCACTGTCCTAACTAACCCTACATTTTACCATTTGTGACATCACACATGGTAAAATGTAAGGTTAGGATTAACAGGACAGCTGGGCCAAGGGAAGACTGAGGGAAGAAAAACCTCATTCATTATCTTATAAAAGTGATTTTATAATGATAGAACGCCGGTTCCGTATGGGTGAATTGTTCCTTTAATGTAGCTGTTATTGTTTATTTTTACTTTTATTATAAGTGTATTGATTTTGCTGTAACTGTTGACTGGTAGCTGGCTGCTGTGTCGGTTTCACTCAAGCTACAGTGCGTAACTTTTTTCATACAAACGAACGTCCGTTACATTTAAGCCATCGCCAAACGAGTTGACACAAAGTTGATTTAGCCTATTATCAGCTCCACAAAACTCTCTCTGTATTTCTCAGTATGGCAGCGTTTACAAACTGGTGCCCCCCTCCCCCTGACACTGGTGCAGGAGCTCAGAAAAATCCCAAGAAGAGCCCAAGAAATGTCTCAGTTGTTGATTCTACTGCTAAGAAAAAAAAACACCTGGACGTACAGCAGAAGGTATAAAATCCATGAGCCATCACTGAAGGCTTTACCTCATGTAGATGCACCGACAGTGTTGTTGTTTTTACTCAGAATTGCTGAAACAACAATGGCAGAGCAGAGAAAGGCCTATTATGACTTACTGTTTGAAGAGTGATTGAGTAAAAAATGCTTTGTGTACATTTCAATTATGGTATTAAGGTTTTAAAACACTGGCCCCCTTTGGACTAAAGCAGTAGTGTTTGTACTACGCCAGCTGTTGTTCCTGGGTGAGCATATGACCCATGACAAAAGCATTAAGAAAAACTATTTGTGTGTGTGTGTGTGTGTGTGTGTGTGTGTGTGTGTGTGTGTGTGTGTGTGTGTGTGTGTGTGTGTGTGTGTGTGTGTGTCTCTCTCTCTCTCGTAACCTACATACTGTGTCAACCTGTCTGTCTGCGTATCTGTCTGTCTGTCTCTCTCCCTGCCAACCTGCCTGTCTCTCTTTCTCTCTCTCTCAGTGTGTGTGTGTGTCTTTTTCTCTCTTACTGTGTGTGTGTGTGTCTCTCTCTCTCTCTTTGTGTCTCGCTCTGTGTGTGTGTGTGTGTGTGTGTGTGTGTCTCTCTCTCTCTCTTTGTGTCTCGCTCTGTGTGTGTGTGTGTGTGTGTGTGTCTCTCTCTCTCTTACCTTAACCTACATACTGCGCCAACCTGTCTGTCTGCATACGTTCTGCATCAGTACAGTGTGTGTGTGTGTGTGTGTGTGTGTGTGTGTGTGTGTGTGTGTGTGTGTGTGTGTGTGTGTGTGTGTGTGTGTGTGTGTGTGCGTGTGTGTGTGCGTGTGTGTGTGTGTGTGCGTGTGTGTGCGTGTGTGTGTGTGTGTGTGTGTGTGTGTGTGTGTGCGTGTGTGTGTGTGTGTGTGTGTGTGTGTGTGTGTGTTGTGTGTGTGTGTGTGTGTGTGTGTGTGTGTGTGTGTTCAATAAAAACAAAGGAACGATGAAGTGGGATCAGTAACATTTCCTTATCCAGGAAGATATTTTAACCCCACGAACGCTAAGCAGACGAACCAGCTCTAACTCTGTGTGTGTGTCTGTTTAATTGTGTGTGTGAGTGTGTGTCTGTTTAATTGTGACAAACCAGTGTGTGACTCTGTGTAAGTTGTGTGTGTGTGTGTGTGTGTCTGTTTAATTGTGTGTGTGTGTGTGTGTGTGTGGTGGGCAGACAAACCAGTTATTACTCTGTGTGTGTGTGTCTGTTTAATTGTGTGTGTGTGTGTGTGTGGGCAGACAAACCAGTTATTACTCTGTGTGTGTGTGTGTGTGTGTGTGTGTGTGTGTGTGTGTGTGTGTGTGTGTGTGTGTGTGTGCGCATGTGTCTGTTTTGTGTGTGTGTGTGTCTGTGTGTGTGTGTGTAGGCAGACAAACCAGTTATGACGGTCTCAATGCCAGTGATCTCTCTCTCTCTATACACACACACACACACACACACACACACACACACACACACACACACACACACACACACAGTAGAAGTTAGTCACCTTACTGAGGAGATATTCAATTTAGATTTTTAACCCAATAACAGCTTACAGCTTTTTTTTTTGTAATTTTAAGCCCATTTTTATTTTTTTCTTATTGATTGAAATATATGTCCATCCCTTTATGTGTCATGGTCCGTCTTGTCCTGTCTTGGTTTTTGTGGTTTCCTGTTTTATTTTGGTATCTCTGTCTTGTTTCCTCCCGATGTCCTGTGTAGCTTCCCTCTTGTTGATTGCTGTTCCCTTCCCTGATGTGTTTCACCTGTGTCTCGTTATGTCTTGTGTATATACTCCTTGTGTTCCTTTGTTCCTTGTCTGTGCATTATGGTTTGTCCTGTCGTTGTTGGTGAGTCTCGTCCTGTGTTTCTTGTGTACTGCGCTCTCTGTGTTATTTTGGCCTTTTTGCCTTGGGAGTTTCTTTGTGTTTTTTGAGCCTTAATAAACTACCCTTTACATTTTACGTTCTGCATTTGGGTCCTGCTTGCCTGCCTGTCTGCCTCACCATAACATTATGCCCACAGTGTAGCTATCTTCTTATGGCTACAGTCCCTCCAGCAGGATAATGCTCCATGTCACAAAGCTCATATCATCTCAAAATGCTTTCTTTTCTTTCTTTTTTTAAGATATTTTTTTTTAGCATTTTTATGCTACACACACACACACACACACACACACACGCACACGCACACGCACACGCACACACACACATTGATGTACCAAAAACAGCTATAACAAAGTGCGTTTACAGAGCCTAGGCTGTGTATTAACACTGGCCCACTGATGTTACACACTTGTAAAATGTAAGACTTTTTTTTTTATATATATATTTTTTTTTGGCATTTTTATGCTTTATTGATAGTGTTAAGAGACAGAGTTGAAATGGGGCAGAGAGGGGAGTGACATGCAGAGAACGACCGCGGGCTGGAATCGAACCCGGGTCTGCTGCTGGCCGAGGCCCATGGGGGGGGAAGTGCAAATTCTTAAAAACACATGATCACACATGGGTTTAAAATACCAGAATTATCCAAAAGGCTGTTTTTCATCTGCAGTCCCCCGGCATTGAGTTTAAAAGAAAATACAATTAAACAAGATAACATAATAATCAGGGGGCGCTCCGGTGGTGTAGTGGATAGAGCGTGTACCATATTGGCTCCGGCCTTCTTTGCAGTGGTCGCAGGTTCGAGTCCGACCCGTGGACCTTTACTGCAGGTCATCCCCCTTCCTCTCTCTCTCTCTCTCTCTCTCTCTCCCTCTCTCTCTCTCTCTCTCTCTGTCTCCCCATTTCAACTCTGTACTGTCTAATTAAGCTTGAAAATGACAAAAAAAATATATATGTAATAAAAATAATCAGGAAAATGTAGGACTCGTTAAGTAGGCTGTTGAAAGTAAAAGCACTCAAAGCAGAACGTACTATTCTGTGACATTTCTAATCATTAAGTTTAGAAAGTGTTTTAAACATGTCACTTACCTTCACTAGAGTTATAAACTAGTATAGGGCCTACGAGGTGTCACCCTTTTGTGACACACGAAATATGCATTTTGAAAAATCAGGGTTGAGGCAGGATGAATACATATTTCAAATTGTAGTGTGTTCAAACAATAAAAGTTGCAAAAAAAAAAAAAATTAAAAAAAAAAATCCGTACTAGGTGTGTGTGTGTGTGTGTGTGTGTGTGTGTGTGTGTGCGTGCGTGCGTGCCTGCCTGCCTGTCTGTCTGTCTGTCTGTGTGTGTTTCTGTGTGTGTGTCTGTCTGTGTGTGTGTGTGTGTGTGTGTGTGTGTGTGTGTGTGTGTGTGTGCGTGTCTGTCTGTCTGTCTGTGCATGAGTCTGTGCATGTGTGTGTGTCTGTCTGTCTGTCTGTCTGTTTGTGTGTGACGTCGCTCTCCCTCTGCAGCATTTTGATTGGCTGAGAGCGCGTTAGGGGGCGGGGCTTAGCGGAATCCGGATCGGCCGGTTTCTCTGACGTCAGAGCACACGGAGCAGAGGCATGCTGACTGTCAGAATCGGTCAGTACTGAATTATTACATATATTTTTTAGAGTTTTTGAGACTTTTGATGTTTGATATTTTTAATATTTAAACCAACTGAAAGGGGGAGTTTTATACACACACCTGGGCCAATAAAACGTGAGTAAAACACCTGTATACTCACCTGTACTCACCTGTTAAAGACCGCTCAATCACTGCTTCCAGTTGAAAGGTGGAGTCAGATTCCGGAGAACGCTTGTTGTCGATTTTTTTTTTGTTTTTTGTAAAAAATCAGTGAATATCTCCTCATGATCCACTACCTGTCTGTCTGTCTGTCTGTCTACCTGTCTGTCTGTCTACCTGTCTGTCTGTCTACCTGTCTGTCTGTCTACCTGTCTGTACTGTGTGAATATCTCCTCATGATCTGCTACCTGTCTGTACTGTGTGTGTGTGTGTGTGTGTGTGTGTGTGTGCTGAAAACGAATCCAGTGTTAATACACAGCCTAGGCTCTGTAAACTA
>CM049400.1:37005000-37027500 GCA_026929865.2 Hyperoplus lanceolatus | reverse complement strand
TGTGTGTGTGTGTGTGTGTCCCTGTGTGTGTGTGTGTGTGCCCGTCCCTCTGTGTGTGTCCGTCCCTCTGTGTGTGTGTGTGTCTGTCTGTCTGTGTCTGTCCGTCTGTGTGTGTGTGTGTGTGTGTGTGTGTGTGTGTGTGTGTCCGTCCGTCCCTCTGTGTGTCTGTGTCTGTCCGTCTGTGTGTGTGTGTGTGTGTGTGTGTGTGTCAGTGTGATCCCAAACTGCCAGTTCCGCTCCAAGACGTCGAGGTTAAAAACCTTCACAGCGAATCAGCTGGACGAGATCAAGGATCCTTCAGGACTGTTCTACATCCTGCCCTTCCAGAAGGTGAGAGGGTGAAACTATGTGCATAGGCTATCTATCTATCTATCTATCTATCTATCTATCTATCTATCTATCTATCTATCTATCTATCTATCTATCTATCTATCTGTCTATCTATCTATCTATCTATCTATCTATCTATCTATCTATCTATCTATCTATCTATCTATCTATCTATCTATCTATCTATCTTCTTCTTCTGTCTTCTGTCTGTCTGTCTATACATCCTGCCTTTCCAGAAGGTGAGAGGGTGAAACCATGTGCATAGGATGTCTATCTATCTATCTATCTATCTATCTATCTATCTATCTATCTATCTATCTATCTATCTATCTATCTATCTATCTACATATAATGAACCATATGTGGAGTGCTGCAATGTTACAATGGATGGCTTTTAATAAGGTAGCATGGAAGGGTGTGCTCGCTCGTGGTGTATTGGTTAGAGAGCCACACATGATTGTCATGACGGACGAAGATATAAGATAAATTTACCTTTAAAGGGGCACTGTGTAATATGACATCATCATGAAAGTTCTACAAAGTTCTAGAATGCAACGCTCCCTGGGTAACCCCAACCCTTTTGAATAATAACAGAAGCTACAGTGGCCTTCAAGGACAAGAACAATTCTAAATTTTAAACAATGCACCTGATGACATTCCAAAAACATGGATTCCTCCATAAGACTTGTCTGCTCAATGGACAAAATGTAATATTCATATTTGTAATTCTCCGCTCAGGAGGATAATTCAGATTATTGGCAGAGGTGAATTTACACCAATGAGGACATATTTATGAATGAGGATATTGATTCTAGATAATAAATTACTTAAAATGTTACACAGTGCCCCTTTAAAAAAAAGGAGATTATTTAAAAAAATAAATTAAATTGTTTGATTTTAGACAATAAAAATATTGTGGAACAAAAAAGAGAGAAAAAAAAAGTTGTCATGTAGATTTTGTATTTGTAGTAAAATTGTAATTTCTGTTTGTATTTGCAATGTCCTCCTTTGTTTTTCAAGCACTTTGCACAGTATGAATTGAGCTATACAAATTGCCTTGCCTAATAGATTAACTTTGTCTTCGCCATTTAAAGTGAATGGGGTTTATTTTTTTTTTAAATTATCTTTTATTTGGAGACACATTTGTATATGCAGTTTACAATCATCTTGAGAGACAATAGAAATAACAAAAAAAACTGGGGTGGTTTCAGTTTCAAAAATGTGGAATAAAATAGGTAAGTACAGCAGGGGTTGTACTTACTTAAAAGGGCAGTGTGTAATGTGACGTCATCAAGAAAGTTCTAGAATGCAACGCTCCCTGGGTAACCCCACCCCTTTAGAATAATAACAGAAGCTACAGTGGCCTTCAAGGACAAGAACAATTCTACATTCTAAACAATGCACCTGATGACATTCCAAAAACATGGATGCCTCCATAAGACTTGCCTGCTCAATGTACAAAATGTAATATAAATATTTGTAATTCTCCGCTCAGGAGGATAATTCAGATTATTGGCAGAGGTGATTTTACACCAATGAGGACATATTTATGAATGAGGATATTGATTTTAGCTAATGAATTACTTCAAATGTTACACAGTGTCCCTTTAAGCTAAAAAGAAAAACAAGAGATTAGATAGATTAACTTTGTCTTCGCCATTTAAAGTGAATGGGATTTTTTTTTTTTTTATTATCTTTATTTGGAGACACATTTGTATTCACATAATAGAAAATTAAATAAAAAAACCCCAAAGACAAGAGATCAGATCAATCAGACAGAAGAAGGTCGTTTCTGGGAGATATATCTCTTCCACTTTTACCATATTCTTTTGAATTTGCTCTGCCGGAGCCTCACGGAGAACGTTGTTCTTTCCATTACAAACATATCGTGGATTATATCATACCAGCAGTAGAGATTGAGTGAAGTAAACCAAAAAGTAGTTTGTCCCAATTAAAATTAATTGTAGTCTCAAATACAGGTTGCGTTCCGAATCTCATACTTTCTACTATATAGTTTGGTAGAAAAAAGATTTAGGATGTCCTGATTCTTGTGGCCAGATTTAGGATGGTTAGAAGTACCCGGATGTCCTACTTCATGCGGCCAAGATTGTTAGTGTAGAAAAGTGCATCCTATTTGGGCGATTCTGACCCACAATCCAGTGCGCACGTGAAGTGACGTCACATCGACGAAGCCTCCATATGAAAACAAACGGGGATGCGACGGATATAAAAGCAAGAGGCAAGATCAAGGCGCCATGTTATGATGAAATAAGAGAGTAAAGTATGTCCCAATAGTATGCCTACTGCATCCTAACTAGATTCTTTTTATCGTCAGATGTAGTATGTAGAATAGAGAGAAGAAAGAGGAGGAGATTCGGAACGCAACCACAGATTCTCGCTCTGTGTGGATCTTCTGCCAGAAAGTGAAGATTTTAGGTCATTCAAAACAAGTGGTAGTGATTCCCTTCCACAGAGCCACATTTGGGACTTTAAGCAACGACGGTTGAGAGGACGGCTACGGCGGTCGAGTAGAATTTTGAGCATTGGAGAACTTACGTCATCACCTCCTATCGCTGTAGTCAGAGCGAGTCAGAGCCGCAGTCCGTCTGTTTACGACGGCAGAACGGGGTTTTTGACGTTGTGAGCGCCACACCAACTGCAGCAAGTAGCCGGTCTTAAGTGTTGCGAGGTGATAGTGGAGCCCGTTGGAATCTTTCCCTGGCGCCGTAGCCGTCCCTAAAACACCGCTGCTTAAAGTCCACATTGCCTCCAGCAGCTGGAAGAGCCTGAGTGATGAGATGACTGGACAGGAGTAATGAAGAATTTACTTAGACTCTTCCAGCCAAACATTCTCCATGAGGCTGAGTGTGAATGGGGTTTTAAACCTGCAGTGTGTAGAATTTTGGGTTTTATTTCTTAGCAGATTTTGTAGAAAGTAATTATAATATCCATAAGTACATTTAATTTTGTGCATAATAGCTGAACATTTTTTTTTTAATTATTATTTTTTCCCTTAGAAAGGGTCTCATATATGTCCATATTTCTGCATATTTTGGACCAAGGTCTAGTGCCGCCATCTTGAAAGTGTCATAGTTGGAATGTCATCAGGTGCATTGTTTAAAATTTAGAATTGTTCTTGTCCTTGAAGGCCACTGTAGCTTCTGTTATTATTCTAAAGGGGTGGGGTTACCCAGGGAGCGTTGCATTCTAGAACTTTGTAGAACTTTCTTGATGATGTCATATTACACACTGCACCTTTAATATATTTAATTGTCTTCAGATCGCCTAATAGATTCACTTTCCCTTCAGGGTTATCTGGTGAACTGGGATGTACAGAGGAAAGTTTGGGATCACCTGTTTGGAAAAGAGAAGTTCAAGGTTTGGAGTTTAAGCTTTGATTCTGTCTCTGTGTGTGTGTGTGTGTGTGTGTGTGTGTGTGTGTGTGTGTGTGTGTGTGTGTGTGTGTGTGTGTGTGTGTGTGTGTGTGTGTGTGTGTGTGTGTGTGTGTGTGTGTGTGTGTGTGTGTGTGTGTGTGTGTGTGTGTGTGTGTGTGTGTGTGTGTGTGGTCAGTGGGAGAAAAATTCCAGTGTTAATACACAGCCTAGGCTCTGTAAACTGGCATGTAAACAAAGGGGACACCATAGCTAGTGACGTAACCCATATACAGATTATTCACTGATTTTTAAAAAGTGATTTTGACAACAGGCGTTCTCCAGAATCAGTCAGTGCGTTTACATGCAGACTCATAATCGGATAACTAAACGAATAAGACTTCAACAGGACTTTTAAACTGCATGTAAACACCTTTATCCGATCTACTTCGGACACAAATCGGCACAATAACGGACAAGAGAAGTCGGATAAGAACACCTAGATAATTCGTTCATTGTCGGCTTTCTCTCTGCATGTATACAGGGATCGGACATCGCATATCGGACTTCTCGTTCTGTGCTTGTGTGCCTGCGCGTGATAGGCTACACCATGGGTTATTGACGGAAGGGAACCGGACGTGGCTCTAAAACCACTTGTTGAAAGCATGGTTGAAAGGGCTACAGCGCCACCTAGCATGGTGGAGACAGCCATGCATCGGACATTTATCCGATTTCTGAAAGGCCATGTATACTCAGACAAGTGACACGGTCCATTCGAGTGTCTAGTTCGATATATGTGATAATCCAATCTAGTTGTGCCATGGAAACGCACTGACTGACTCCACCTTTTTTTGTACAGATGGTTGTAAGGACCTCAGGAAGACACACACACACACACACACACACACACACACACACACACACACACACACACACACACACTAAATCCCATTGTCTCTGTATCTAATATATAATTTCGTCCTCTTTTCTTTCCAGGTGGATTTCCCTGACACGAGCATCATCATAACTGAGCCGTACTTTAACTTCTCGTCCATTCAGGAATCTATGAACGAAATCCTGTTTGAAGAATATCAGTTCCAATCTGCTCTGAGGATAAACGGTCAGTCAAAATCAATAAATCTGGGGAGCTCCGGTGGTGTAGTGGATAGAGCGTGTACCATATTGGCTCCGGCCTTCGTTGCAGTGGTCGCGGGTTCGAGTCCGACCCGTGGACCTTTACTGCAGGTCATCCCCCCCCCCCCCCCCCCCTCTCTCTCTCTCTCTCTCTCTCTCTCTCTCTCTCTGTCTCCCCATTTCAACTCTGTACTGTCTAATAAAGCTTGAAAATGCCCAAAAATATCTTTAAAAAAATAAATAAATGAATTAACATTGTGTATTCTCTCTCTCTCTGTCTCTGTCTCTCTCTATCTCTCTCTCTCTCCCCACCTCTCTGTCTCTCTCTCCCTCTCTCTCTCTCTCCCTCCCGCCTCCCTCTCTCTCCCTCTGTCTCTCTCTCTCTCCCTCCCCCTCTCCCTCTCTCCCCTCCCCCCCTCTCTCCCCCCCCCCCCCTCTCTGTATCTCTGTCTCTCTCTTCCCCCCTCTCTCTCTCTCTCTCTGTCTCTCTCTCTCCCCTCCCTCTCTCCCTCTCTCTCTCTCCCCTCCCTCTCTCTCTCTCCCTCGCTCTCTCTCCCTCCCCCTCCGTCTTTCTTCCCCCCTCTCTCTCCCTCTTTCCAGCGGGCTCCCTTAGTGCTCATCACTTCTTCCACTCCAAACCCTCTGAGCTGTGCTGTCTGGTGGTAGACAGTGGTTTCTCCTTCACACACGTCGCCCCCTACTGTCGCAGCAAGGTACTGAAGGAGGGCATACGCAGGTCAGGACCCAACATAATATAATAATAATGTGTGTGTGTGTGTGTGTGGGGGGGGGGGGGTGTGTGTGTGTGTGTGTGTCTATAGTCTGTCGCAAGGTACTGAAGGAGGGGATACGCAGGTCAGAACCAAACATAAACTCACTACAGCTCTTTAAAGGTGCAGTCAGTCAGTGTGTTTCCATGGCACAACTAGATTGGATTGAGACATATACCGGGGGGGGGGGCCTACGAACTGAGCTAAGGGCGCCCCCAGGCCGTGTATTATTAACACCAGATTTTTTTTGGTTCAACATGCACTGTACGGACAGGTAGACAAATTCCCAGTGTTGACAAAAAGTGATTTTTGACAACAAGCGTTCTCCAGAATCACTGACTGCACCTTTAATCAACCTGAAACACTATCAACTATCATTTTACAACTGTTAAAATGATTTGTGACCTGCTGCTTTCTCTGCCAGGATCAATGTAGGAGGGAAGCTTCTGACCAACCACCTCAAAGAAATCATCTCATATCGGTGAGTTCATAATGTCCTCACTCATTTACTCATTTACTTCTTAATTATATTATATTGATAGCTTTTATTGTTGGTTAAAGGTGCAGTGTGTAATATGACATCATCAAGAAAGTTCTAGAATGCAACGCTCCCTGGGTAACCCCAACCCTTTAGAATAATAACAGAAGCTACAGTGGCCTTCAAGGACAAGAACAATTCTAAATTTTAAACAATGCACCTGATGACATTCCAACTATGACACTTTCAAGATGGCGGCACTAGGCCTTGGTCTAAAATATGCAGAAATATGGACATATATGAGACCCTTTCTAAGGGAAAAAAAATAATTCAAAACATTTTTTTTAGCTATTATGCACTAAATCAAATGTACTTATGGATATCATAATTACTTTCTACAAAATCTGCTAGGAAATAAAACCCAAAAATCTACACACTGCAGCTTTAAATATTGTGGCCTTTAGCACATATTCTCTATTGTTCTTGTCCTTGAAGGCCACTGTAGCTTCTGTTATTATTCTAAAGGGGTGGGGTTACCCAGGGAGCGTTGCATTCTAGAACTTTGTAGAACTTTCTTGATGATGTCATATAACACAGTGTTATTTGGGCTTAAACCTGCAGTGTGTAGAATTTTGGGTTTTATTTCCTAGCAGATTTTGTAGAAAGTAATTATAATATCCATAAGTACATTTAATTTAGTGCATAATAGCTGAACATTTTTTATTTAATATTTTTTTTTCCCTTAGAAAGGGTCTCATATATGTCCATATTTCTGCATATTTTGGACCAAGGCCTAGTGCCGCCATCTTGAAAGTGTCATAGTTGGAATGTCATCAGGTGCATTGTTTAAAATGTAGAATTGTTCTTGTCCTTGAAGGCCACTGTAGCTTCTGTTATTATTCTAAAGGGGTGGGGTTACCCAGGGAGCGTTGCATTCTAGAACTTGGTAGAACTTTCTTGATGATGTCATATTACACAGTGTTATTTGGGCTTAATAATAATCTAACTAATCAAATGTAATTCTGTCATTTCTTGCAGTCAGCTCCATGTGATGGATGAGACTCACG
This sequence comes from Hyperoplus lanceolatus, assembly GCA_026929865.2. Classification (NCBI taxonomy): domain Eukaryota; kingdom Metazoa; phylum Chordata; class Actinopteri; order Uranoscopiformes; family Ammodytidae; genus Hyperoplus; species Hyperoplus lanceolatus. Next base: position 37,020,350 of record CM049400.1, on the reverse strand, counting down.
TGATAAACCAAGTGAAGGAAGACGTCTGCTACGTGGCACAAGACTTCTTCAAAGACATGGAGATAGCACAGTGAGACAGACAGTGAGACACACACAGACAGACAGACAGACACAGACAGACACACACAGACAGACAGACAGACAGACAGACAGACAGACATACACAGACAGAGATAGACAGTGAGAAAGACTGACTGACTGACTGACTGACAGACAGACACACACAGAGACAGACAGACAGACTGGGACACGCACGCTCACTCACTCACAAGACAGACAGACAGACTCATGCACACACACTCACTCACTCACTCACTCACACACTCACTCACTCACTCACTCACTCACTCACTCACTCACTCACTCACTCACTCACTCACTCATTCACTCACTCACTACAGACAGACAGACAGACAGACAGACAGAATGTGATTGTATTAAATTAGTTTTTAGTTTGGGAACTAATCGAGCATCTGTTAAATTGATATTATAGATTATAAATGATAACGTTTTTGGCTGAATTATTATGTTTGTTTTCAGGATGAAGGCCGACGAGAACTCAGTGATGAGAGATTATGTTCTTCCAGATTTCAGCTCCATCAAAAAAGGATTCTGCAAGGTGTGTGTGTGTGTGTGTCTGTCTGTCTGTCTGTCTGTCTGTGTCTGTCTGTCTGTGTGTCTGTCTGTCTGTCTCTCCCTGTGTGTCTGTCTGTCTGTCTCTCCCTGTGTGTCTGTCTGTCTGTCTGTCTGTCCCTGTGTGTCTGTCTGTGTGTCTGTCTGTCCGTCCCTGTGTGTGTGTGTTTCTGTCTGTCTGTCTGTCTGTCCCTGTGTGTCTGTCTGTCCCTGTCTGTCTGTCTGTGTGTGTGTGTGTGTGTCTGTCTGTGTCTGTCTGTCTGTCTGTCTGTCTGTCTGTCCCTGTGTGTCTGTGTCTGTCTGTCTGTCTGTCTGAAAACAATAGAATAAAATAATAAAACACAGCGTACATTAAACATTATAGGAAATAAATATGAACTGTGTCCTTCTGTCCTTCTGTCCTCCAGCCCAAGACTGAGATGATGTCCAGTGGGAAGTATAAGACGGGAGAGCAGATTCTGCGTCTGGTGAACGAGCGGTTTGCGGTTCCCGAGATGTTGTTCCATCCGTCTGACATCGGCCTGCAGGAGACGGGCATCCCAGAGACCATCCTGGACTCCATACAGTCACTGCCAGAAGGTCGGAAATCCATCTTTAAAATGTTCTAATTTCTTAAAGCCCTACTTCACCTGGTGGGAATATGAAGGTGTATTGAACTCTGAGATCCTATGTAGTATAAATGTGCAATTTTTTTTAGAAATCGGTTCATCCTAGCCTGAGAAAAGGCAGAAAGAGTGTTTAATGGTCTCACTGTTTAACCCTACATTTTACCATGCGTGACATCACACATGGTAAAATGTAAGGTTATATGATTGAAACTTTATAATGTATGTTTGTTATGTACTCTGTGTGTAACCATTATTAATACACAGCCTAGACTCTGTAAATGGGCTTGTTCCTCGCTATGGTGGCCTATTTGTTTACATACGAGTTTAGAGTATAGGCTTTGTATTAACACCAGATTAATTTTTACTTACTTTTTAAAGGTGCAGTTTGTAATATGACATCATTAAGAAAGTTCTACAAAGTTCTAGAATGCAACGCTCCCTGGGTAACCCCAACCCTTTAGAATAATAACAGAAGCTACAGTGGCCTTCAAGGACAAGAACAATTCTAAATGTTAAACAATGCACCTGATGACATTCCAACTATGACACTTTCAAGATGGCGGCACTAGGCCTTGGGTCCAAGATATGCAGAAATATGGACATATATGAGACCCTTTCTATCTAAGGGAAAAAATAATTCTACACACTGCAGGTTTAAATTATATTTCAACTTGCTAAGGGCCCGTGTCCACCTACCGCCTTTTTCCCACCGCAAGCGCCTTTTTTCAATTGATTCCCAATGAGAAGCGGCCGCCTCGGGAAAAGGCGCAGCGCCCAGCGTTTTTTTCGAGCGTTTTTGCCTTTTTGTGCGGCCGCTTCGAGATTTGCATGTTGAAAAAAGTTCAACTTTTCAGAGAGGCAGTGGGGACGTCACCGCCGCTTTTTTCAAAGGGCCAATCAGATAGTAGATCGTCGGGACTCGTCGCCTTGGCAACAAAGAAGACGGAAGAGAAACTGCTTTTTCCGTCTCTGTTTACCCGAAACTGTACGAAAATAGTGACTTAAAATGACCAGAACAGAGGGAGGAGAGCCCGTTAAAATGACCAGAACAGAGGGAGGAGAGCCCGTTAAAATGACCAGAACAGAGGGAGGAGAGCCCGTTAAAATGACCAGAACAGAGGGAGGAGAGCCCGTTAAAATGACCAGAACAGAGGGAGGAGAGCCCGTTGAAATGACCAGAACAGAGGGAGGAGAGCCCGTTAAAATGACCAGAACAGAGGGAGGAGAGCCCGTTAAAATGACCAGAACAGAGGGAGGAGAGCCCGTTTGTGGGAGCAGATTAGGCAAACACTTGATTCGCTGTATTTTGTATCTCCTACGGATCGTTTCATGCGCACACGTCAGCCTACAACTTGCTCCGTGTGTGTTTGCAGGAGCCGCGATAACTCCTCATCCAAACAGAGGATGGTGGAAAGTATTCTCTGTTTCATAAGACTACTCATATTAAAATGTAACGATTTAAATAGAAAACAGCAAGCCTAAACAGTTAAACCAGTGTTGATCATAGGTCTGACTGACAGGTGACGATCAGCTTTTTTTCTCCCCCGATCACAGCACTCTCTCCCAGCTCATAAAACGCTTGAAAAAAGCGGTCGAAAAAAAACGCTCAGTAGACACACTCCCGAGCGCACAGCCAGCGTTTAACGCTGGAAAAAGGCGTTAGGTGGACACGGGCCCTAACAGTACCTCTCTCCTCCCCCCTCCACAGACATGCAGCCTCACTTCTACCAGAACATTGTGCTGACGGGAGGGAACAGTTTGTTTCCCGGATACAGAGAACGTTTGGAGGCGGAGCTGCGATCGCTGGCGCCCGCACACCTCCCCGTGTCTGTGATGCTGCCTGAGAAGTAGGTTCATTTATTTATTTATTTTTTGGGCATTTTCAAGCTTTATTAGATAGGGGAGAGAGAGGGAGAGAGGGGAGGGGGAGGGAGAGAGAGGGGGGGTGGGAGAGAGAGAGGGAGGGGAGAGAGAGAGAGAGGGAGAGAGAGGGGGGGTGGGAGAGAGAGAGGGAGGGGAGAGAGAGAGAGAGGGAGAGAGAGAGAGAGGGGGAGGGAGAGAGAGGGGAGGAGGGGGGAGAGAGAGAGAGAGAGAGAGAGAGAGAGAGAGAGAGAGAGCTGCAGTAAAGGTCCAAGGGTCGGATTTGAACCCGCGACCACTGCAACGAAGGCCGGAGCCAATATGGTACGCGCTCTATCCACTACACCACCCAAGAGATAAATAGATTAACATGTGTCCATATGAGTGGCTGTGTGTAATGATATCTAGTCTGCTCAAACTGCAAGCGTGTCAGGCAAGTTTATCAATTTAGACACAAAGCCATTCAAAGTGCACACCCAGTACAGACAGGTAGCGGATCATGAGGAGATATTCACCCAGTACAGACAGGTAGCGGATCATGAGGAGATATTCACCCAGTACAGACAGGTAGTGGATCATGAGGAGATATTCACCCAGTACAGACAGGTAGTGGATCATGAGGAGATATTCACCCAGTACAGACAGGTAGTGGATCATGAGGAGATATTCACCCAGTACAGACAGGTAGCGGATCATGAGGAGATATTCACTGATTTAGACAACAAGTGCTCTCCAGAATTGCTGGTCTTTAATATCTTTAGCCTAATAGCATAATTGCCTAAGTCATATTTTAAGGGTTATAGAGTAGGGTAAAGTAGTTTAGATATGATTTAGGCAATTATGCTATGAGGCTAACGATATGTTGAACATGCATACTTGACTTGTGTTAGTATCAGAACAACATTAGTAATAATTTATTTTGATGATATCTCTGGAATATTATTGGTGTGTTCTTGTATATTTCAGCCCGATCTCATATTCGTGGGAAGGAGGGAAGCTTTTGTCCAACAGTCCGGATTACGACGAGATCGTGGTGACGAGAGAGGACTATGAAGAGAACGGGCATTTTATCTGTGAAGAAAAATTCGACATTTAACTCAAACGCTTCAATATGGACTAAAAAAACCTGACAAACACACACACACACACCACAGACAGGCAAACACACACACACACACACACAGACAGGCAAACACACACACACACACACACACACATTAACACGCTCTAACACACTCACACACATACGCTCTAACACACACACACAGATAGACAGACAAACTCACACACACACACACACATTAACACCCTCTAACACACACATTAACACCCTCTAACACACACACACACATACGCTCTAACACACACACACACAGATAGACAGACAAACTCACACACACCCACGCTCTAACACACACACACACAGACAGACAGACACACACACAGACAGACAGACAGACAGACACACACATACACACAAACACACTCTAACACGCGCAAACATACATACATACACACAGACACACACACACACACACGCACAAGTTGTTAAAAAATCTGATTATGATTCACTTAAAGGATAGACATCAAGTTAAATGTTTTTCCACGGATATTTTATGTTATTTTAGTGTATTTTTGTTTATATAAATGTGCTTTTCTAAATGGTGTGTTCTTCTTTCATTAATTTTCAGTAAATTCCTTGTGGTAATTTAGCCTGGTGCTACCAGACCATCGTACTTCATTTCATTTGTACAGAAGGTCTGGCAGTGCTGTAATTGGCAAACGTTCACTCATGGAGGTGGGTGTCTGTTAAATAAAACTTTGGATTTCACTATTAGCCAACAATCGCTCTTTGGTCGTCACGTGTGTCATGAGCCGGCTTCTGGCAACTGAAACTGGAGCGCGACTTCGACGTCATCGTTCTCAGCCACTCGCTCTGTTCGCTGATTGGACCGGCTGTCGAATCTCTGGCAAAACTGGGAAATGGGCTGTACCCCCAGACTGACTACTGAAGGGAAAAAATAAAATTTGGCCGGAAGTAGGCGGGCGGGCGGAGCCAGGCTAGTGGTAATTCATGATTCGAAAAGATTTTTAAAAAAAAGGGGGGGGGGGGGCCCTACCAACTGAGCTAAGGGCGCCCCACCAACTGAGCTAAGGGCGCCCCCATTAAAAATATATTTTAACCTTAAATTAACATTTGAATAAGTGGGGTCTCTTCTCTTTCCAAATTTGGGTTTTATTTTTTGGCCACATGATATTTTTTCAGCAGTTTTTAAAAGATCTTTCAAAACTAATTTCATTTCAATGCTGGAAATCTACAAGAAACTTAAAGTAAATGGTCAGAAACTATGTTTTCTCTTTCTTTATATTTTAATTAGAGGTGCACTGTGTAATATGACATCATCAAGAAAGTTCCCTGGGTAACCCCAACCCTTTAGAATAATAACAGAAGCTACAGTGGCCTTCAAGGACAAGAACAATTCTAAATTCAAAACAATGCACCTGATGACATTCCAAAAACATGGATGCCTCCATAAGACTTGCCCGCTCAATGTACAAAATGTAATATCAATATTTGTAATTCTCCGCTCAGGAGGATAATTCAGATTATTGGCAGAGGTGATTTTACACCAATGAGGACATATTTATGAATGAGGATATTGATTTTAGCTAATAAATTACTTAAAATGTTACACAGTGTCCCTTTAAAAAACAACAGCTGGTTGATGGGGAAACATGATACTTTTTCATGATACTGTTGTTATTATACATATTTCCATTGCGTTTTATTTTACATAACTTTTAGGGCTTTTATTCAAGAAAGAAAGATACATGTTATTATGAAAATGCACCGAGGTTTCACTTAAAATAATTTGATTTCTGTACAGAATATTTTCAAGAAGCGGAATACACTTCTCCCGCAAATTAATGTTTTTTTTTAAGTGAAACATTTTAAATTAAATAGTATTGAATTTACAATAAAAATCAATCAGAATTAAGTGAATTGTAATATGTGATATAAGAAAAGGTACATGTAATTAAGATTTCTCACAATTTAGCATTAATTTAACCTGAAATTGAGTATAATTACGGTATAAAAACAAGTACGTTTATTCAACATTTTCACATAAAAAAATAAAATAAATCCAGAATCTTCCTTTGTCTCTTTGTGGCGGGAATCCAGCCGATGACGCAGGTACATTTTTTTTAATAGCTTTAGGTCAACTTAGCTCTTCATTCGGTTTACTTTGCTGTGACCAGTTTCGCTTTGAAATTGACCTTTAAACTACAAGGCAGAATAGAAAGTATAGTCGGTTTGATTTCGCGGATTTATTCAAATTAAATTATCAAGAAATTTCTGAAGAATTGTGTCTGGAGGCCTTTTAGTATCGACGGAGCATTAAGCTAACATTAGCCACCAAGAAGCTAGTTTGAGCCATTAGTTCCAACCGTTCCAACGTTTACCAACGGACAATGGCGGCGGCAAGAAAACTAATGAAGAAAAAACAACCAGAAACAAGTGATAAAGTCGACATTAATAAAGTGTTTGATTTTACTATTGAAAATGAAAAAAAGGACTTGAGCGGTTGTTCGGAGGACGATGTCAGAGAAGGTAAGTGACAAAGCTAATTTCTTTTTATTTCAAACCTAGGTCTACAGTTCATAAAAAAAAAGGCCCAATAAAACAATTAAATTTTACTTTATAGTGTGGTTACTTGACGCCCAGTCATTTAAAGTGGACGTGAAAGTTTTGTTTTCACTTCTTCTATAGTCCCTTACTTTCAATTTTAGAAACTTTAGCATTTTCCATATATGGCCTCCTACTAACACGTACAGTTCATATTAAATAGTCCGACTAAAATCATCTAATTATGGACATTTTTATTTTTCAATGTTGACGCGTTTTCAGATGATGAAACTCAGACGGCGAAAGGAAAGAAGAGGCCGGCAGACTTCGAGGAGCAAGGAGGGGCCGTTGGGTATTTCACATTAATACGCTATTACCTATTAATGTACTGTTAAAGCCTATCACTTTAATATTAAAAATACATTTGTAACATTTCCTTCCATATATAAGTCCTCTTTAATAACATACGTTCACAGTAATAATGTTTCCTAGCCAGGGTTCCAAAAGGCATTAAATTCCTGGAAGAGTTGTGAAAATTGAAGGGAAAAAAGTGAATATCTCCTGTGCTGAAAAAATATCAAGCTTAGGGTCTGTAAACTGAAATTCAAACAAAGGCCGCCCACTGCTAGCAACAAATCTTAATATAGTTTGTTCAGGTAGGTAGCAGATCAGGAGTAGATATTCACTGATCTTGACAAATAAACGATTATGACAACCAGCTTTCTCCAGAATCACTGACTCCTGTGTCATGTGTATATGTAGAGATGTATATTGTATATTTATACTGAATGTGTGCCTCATACTGTGCAATTGGTGACATTTTCTTCCCCCCCACACTTCCAGAAATGAGGTGCAGTCCATGTTGGAGCGATTCGGATGTAAGTAGCATTGAGCAGCTGTCGGTTTATTTGTTTTCCTAAAAACTATAGAAATATATACATCTAACGGAATATATTAAAAAGCTAATTTCCAGTATTCTAGCTGACATCAGTAAAGTAATGTAGTGACAGGTATTGCTTTTGTTTCTAGCTGACATCAGTAAGGTGATGGGAGCAAAGAGAAAACGACTGGAGGGTCTGACCAAGAACTACATGAAGGGAAGTCAACAGAAGCTGGAGACGCTGTGGAAGCACCATCACACACAACGGTCTGGATGGATTGATTGATTGTTTTTATTTCAAACATGATACCATGAATTAAAACTAAAAATATCAGGGCAGAAAAGGCGAATAAGTCACACACAAATGTCTGGAATTCAGTATTTACCATAGGTTCACTGTTTAGGGGGTTGGGAGTCACAATTATTATTTTTTTTGTTTTTATAACATTCTTTACTACTCATTTTTATATACAGATGTGTCTCTCTAATTTTTTTTTACTTTTACACAATATATTTTAAAGGTGCAGTGTGTAATATGACATCATCAAGAAAGTTCTAGAAAGTTCTAGAATGCAATGCTCCCTGGGTAACCCCACCCCTTTAGAATAATAACAGAAGCTACAGTGGCCTTCAAGGACAAGAACAATTCTAAATTCTAAATAATGCACCTGATGACATTCCAAAAACATGGATTCCTCCATAAGACTTACCCTCTCAATGTACAAAATGTAATATTAATATTTGTAATTCTCCGCTCAGGAGGATAATTCAGATTATTGGCAGAGGTGATTTTACACCAATGAGGACATATTTATGAATGAGGATATTGATTTGAGCTAATAAATTCAAGATTATATTCCAGTAATATAATAAATTGTGTTTGTTTGGTTTTGTGTGTGTGTGTGTGTGTGTGTGTGGGTCCCTCTCTTGTCTGTCTGTCTGTCTGTCTCTCTGTCTGTCTCTGTGTGTGTATCTCTCTCTCTATGTCTGTCTCTGCCTCTGTGTCTGTCTGTGTGTCTGTCTTTGTCTCTCTGTCTTTGTGTGTGTGTCTCTCTCTCTGTCCGTCTGTGTGTCTGTCTTTGTCTCTCTGTCTTTGTGTGTGTGTGTGTGTGTGTCTCTCTCTGTCTGTCTGTCTGTCTTTGTCTCTCTGTCTGTCTGTCCGTCTGTGTGTCTGTCCGTCTGTGTGTCTGTCCGTCTGTGTGTCTGTCTTTGTCTGTCTCTCTCTGTGTGTGTAGGCAGAAGATGACAGACCAGTATGCGGCGCAGGTTTCCACGGCGCTGCAGCAGTGGGAAACTGAAGCTCAGAGAACGGAGGAACAAGAGGAGAAACTCAACGTTGGTTCACTTTATTGTTTCATTCATTCATGGTTTAAAGGTGCAGTCAGTGATTCTGGAGAACGCTTGATGTCAAAGTCATTGAATATCTCCTCATGATCCACTACATGTCTGTACTGTGTGTTCTCCAGAATCACTGACTGCACCTGTTTGTTATGTTTTATTCAGTTGGGACACTTCGACATCCTGTTAATTAATATTCAGTTTTGAGAACCAAGTCACAATAATTCTTCCTAAAATGTACACTAAACGCTTAGTTATTGGTTAATTTGAATAATAAAAAACAAGTAGTGACTTATATTATTTTAGTATTATTATGATTTATTTAAGACAATTTTCTGACATTTTTGTGAGTGTATCATCAGCTGTTTTTCTTTCTCTCTCCATCTATTTATCTATCTATCTCTCTCTCTCTCCCTCTGTCTCTCTCTCTACCTCTCTCTCTTTCCCTAGAATCTGTTCCGGCAGCAGCAGAAGATTCTCCAACAGGCGCGCGTTGTTCAGAACCAGAAGCTGAAGACCGTCAGAGAGCTTTACGAGCAGTTTGTCAAGGTGAGGACGGGTTTAATACATCATGGTACATTCTCCTCTCTCTCCCTCTCTCTCGCTCTCTCCCTCTCTTACTCTCTCTACATCTCTCTCCCTCTCCCTCTCACTCTCTCTCTCTCTCTCTCACTCTCAGTTTGTCAAGGTGAGGACGGGTTTAATACATTGTGGTACATTTATTTATTTATTTATTTCTTTCCACCCACAACCATTCTCATCCACCTTTGTTTCCAGAACTACGTCCCGCCCCCTGCATTCTCCTCTCTCTCTCTCTCTCTCTCTCTCTCTCTCTCTCCTCTCCCTCTCCTCTCCTCCCTCTCTCTCTCTCCCTCTCTCTCTCTCCTTCCCTCTCTCGCTCTCTCTCTCTCTCCCTCCCTCTCCGCTCTCTCTCTCCATCTCTCTCCCTCTCCGCGCTCTCTCTCCACTCTCTCTCTCCCTCCCTCTCCGCTCTCTCTCTCCATCTCTCTCTCTCCCTCCCTCTCTCTGTCTCTCCCTCTCTCTGTCTCTCTCTCTCTCACTCAGTTTGTCACGGTGAGGACTGGTTTAATATTCTCGGTGCTTTCTCCTCAAACACTCAGAATACAAACTGAAGTCCAGGTATAGTGGAGTGGATAAGTGCCACAATCTTTCAACTTGTGACACAAGCTTGAAAAATTGGCATGAGCAGTCTCCATCGGTCACTTGACAAGAAAATTATCCGAGCCAAAAAGAAAAAAAAGGGTAGGGCGGTCGTCCACTGGGTTACAGGGTCGGTGGTTCGATCCCCCGTCTCCCCGCCAAGTGTCCCTGGGCAAAGAGACACTGAACCCCACATTGCTCCCGATGGTTCAGAGAGCGCCCTGCATGGCAGCTACTGCCATCGGTGTATGAGTGTGTGTGTGAATGGGTGAATGTGGTAAGAAATGTAAAGCGCTTTGGGACTGAGAAAATCAGCTAAAAAGCGCTATATAAGAAGCTGGGGTGGAGGATTTGGGGAGAAAATGGCAGTTGGGATAGAGATTCAAAACCAAATACCTCAACCGCTCCACTTGTTCTCTTTGGTCCCTCCCCTATGGTCCCTCCCTGACACGCTCTACACCAACAAAGTTGTGCCAAAGTGAATGGACAGTCCCAACAGCCAATAAGAACAGAGAATCGGAGCCTCACTCTGATTGGTCAAAGTGTGCAGCTCATGTTAATTTTGACCAATCAGAAATCACATACCTCAGCTTCAAAGTCCTTTCTGTGTATTTTGTCCCACTAGAACATGGGCGACATGGAGAAGAGTCACGATAGCTTCCTGCAGGGGGCGCAGCAGGAGCTGAGGAAGGAGATGGCTTCGCTGCAGAAGAAGATTCTTATGGACACGGTCAGAGCTGTAACATTATAATAATGCTTTAAGTGGTGTAGCAGGGACTCTGTGTGTGTGCGTGTCTGTCTCTATCTCTATCGACAGGGTATAAGGCTTTTAATGTTGTAGCAGGGTGTGTGTGTGTGTGTGTGTGTGTGTCTCTCTTGACAGGGTTCCCACAGTCATGATATTTGTGGAAAAGTTCAGTGCAATAACGTGAAAATGCTTTTAATGTTGTTGCCGTTTCTCTGTGGCTGAATCCAAACTCGCACTTAGCCCACCACCCACCCAATCGATTTTTTTTTAATCTTGCACTTTATACAGTTCAATTACGGCAGGACTGGTACATAAGAATGTCACTCCGCAATGCCCTGTGCAATTGTGTATGTGATGAATAAATAAAACAAACTAGACTTTAAAGGTGCAGTGTGTAATATGACATCATCAAGAAAGTTCTACAAAGTTCTAGAATGCAACGCTCCCTGGGTAACCCCACCCCTTTCGAATAATAACAGAAGCTACAGTGGCCTTCAAGGACAAGAACAATTCTACATTTTAAACAATGCACCTGATGACATTCCAACTATGACACTTCCAAAATGGCGGTGACAAGGCCTTGGTCCAAAATATGCAGAAATATGGACATATATGAGACCATTTCTAAGGGGAAAAAAATAATTAAAAACATTTTTTTTCAGCCATTATGCACTAAATTAAATGTACTTATGGATATTATAATTACTTTCTACAAAATCTGCTAGGAAATAAAACCCAACATTCTACACACTGCAGGTTTAAGACTTCATTAACCACAATGCATTGCGGGAAGGATGTGACATAGTTTAGAAAATTTGAATACATTGTTTTTATTAATTTTTTTTTTCTTGAGCATAAAAATGACAAATAAAGAAATCTTTCATTTGTTTCCACAGCAACAGCAGGAGATGGCGACAGTCCGTAAATCGCTGCAATCCATGCTGTTCTAAACCCGCTGCTGTTACCACGGACACAGAGCTATTTACTGTATTTTGAAGATGTGTGTTATTACTAGAGGTATTATAGTTCATTTACCGTTGTCATGTGAACAAATTGTACCTTTCTGAAAACCCACACTGACTGAGTTTAGTTTTTACGTACTGACAATGTTTTCTGTTCGGCTTTAGTGAACATTTGTAAATTCAATTTTTTTTTTATTTATTTTTTTAATATGTTGAAAATAATATTATTTATACGTGGGTGTTTAAGTACATTATGTAGCTTTTTAGTTTAAAGTCTGCCCGCTAGAGAAAATATCGAAAGTTAAGTTAAAAACTAAGATATTTAACGTATTACAAATGCTATTGTATTTATTTATTTAAGTTAATCGACGAAGAGCTACCGTTTGAAATGTCAGTAAAAGATTAATTATTGTTTTTGTCTGTTTCTGTAAATTCAGATAATTTTAATTTTTACTTGTTAATTTATATGTTAATAAAATTATTTATACGTGGGTGTTAAGAGTTCATTATGCGGCGTTTTAGTTTCAAGTTTGCCCGCTGGAAAAGAACAGAATATGGTTTTGAAAGTTCAATTCCAAACAAATGTATTTAACGCTTGTTATAGAGGTTTTGTATTTATTTAAGTTAATTGACAAAGAGCTGCTGTTTAAAATGTCACTCTGAGAAATGTGAGAAAATAAATTATTCTTTTTGTACGGCTCATTTTGGTGCACAGTGTTTTATTTGATATAATGTTTAATATGTATTAGATAATTTAGAGTGTGTTAAAGGGACACTGTGTAACATTTTAAGTAATTTATTATCTAAAATCAGTATCCTCATTCATAAATATGTCCTCATTGGTGTGAAATCACCTCTGCCAATAATCTGAATTATCCTCCTGAGCGGAGAATTACAAATATTAATATTACATTTTGTACATTGAGCGGGCAAGTCTTATGAAGGAATCCATGTTTTTGGAATGTCATCAGGTGCATTGTTTAGAATGTAGAATTGTTCTTGTCCTTGAAGGCCACTGTAGCTTCTGTTATTATTCTAAAGGGTTGGGGTTACCCAGGGAGCGTTGCATTCTAGAACTCTGTAGAACTTTCTTGATGATGTCACATTACACACTGCACCTTTAAATGATTAAAATAAAAAAATAGTATGGTAATAATTTTTGAAAGCTGAATACTTTACAACTAACCAATTATTTGCATAAAATGTTACACAGTGTCCCTTTAAATTAATTATAAATTTTTACTATTTACAGGTAAACTTAAAATATTCTAAATGGGCAATTGCTCCAAACACACATATTATTTCTTTCTCACGTTTCCGATGCTGAAAAATATCCAATAATAATCTAATTTATATTTATGTAAATAATGGTACTGAATTTAAAACATAACAATGTGAGTGAGTGGATATTTGTGAGTGTGTGTATGTGCTTGTTAACATATAACCGGCACATACCTGTATTCATTTATTCATTCATATAGACAATTATTCCTTTGTTGTATCAAAGTGTAATCATCACAATTTCGCGTTTTTTAAACTGAAACTCAAGACATGTAAAATTACGTAAACAAACTCAGATGGAATTTTCTGGACTTTTGTATCGGCGCGTCCCAGGAAATCCCCGCTCTTAATTTGAAACTGAGAATCCGGTTGTTAAACTGCGCCGCCGCCGACTTGGGACCGACCGTTTTAAAACGTTAAAAAAAACCGCCCAACATTACGGTAAAGTGACCAAATATCCTTTTAATTACCGTGTTAATGTACATATAAGTAAGATTTAATTGATATTATATCGGATTTATCGTCGTGTTTGTGTGTTTATAATGGTAGCATTGTGTGTAGCCATGTTAGCTTGCTTTCCTGGTTCATATTTTGAAATCAACATCGGATTTTACATTAGTTTTCTCTGTTTTTATTACAGTTATGATAGTTTAATTTAAAGAAAATAAACCTTGTATTAGTTTAGACTTATATTAGCCTCTTAAGACGAGAGACAGCAGGCTAAAACATTGTTTTTTTCAAGCACTTGCGAGATTTGTCTATTTAGCGTCCATATCATGACTTCTTTCGTGGTTTCGTAATACTCTGAACCAAATATCTCAACTTCTAAAGCACTTACATCAACTAAACTTTCCGTAATCATTCTCAGCACTATTCTGAAGGTTATTACAGAAGGATTTGTTCACATGTTGTTCACTGTCTGATTTATCATGTTTAAGACCTGTACATAGTATTTTTTTTATTTATAAAATGAAAACAGTTAACACTCTCTCCCTGTCTCTCTCTCTCTCTCTCTCCCTGTCTTTGTCTCTGTCTGTCTCTCTCTGTCTCTCCCTGTGTGTCTCTCTCTCTCTCTCCCTGTATGTCTGTGTGTGTGTGTGTGTGTGTGTGTGTGTGTGTGTGTGTGTGTCTGTGTGGGGTCTGTCTCTCTCTCTGTCTCTCTCCCTGTCTGTCTCTCTCTCTCTCCCCCCCCTCTCTCGCTCTCTCTCCCTCTCCCTCCCCCCTCTCTCTCTCTCTCTCTCCCCCCCTCTCTACCCCCCTCTCTCTCTCTACCCCCCCCCCTCTCTCTCTATCTAGGTGTGCGGTCTGGACTATGAAAGCTGATCCATAGGAAGGAAGCAGGTTTTAAGATGGAGGATCAGCTGTCGTCTTCTGAGTCAGACAGCCCACTGAACACCGGATGTTTACTGGACCATATGGACAGTCCATACCAAGACCTGTCCGTCATAGTCCCAGAGACACCCAGGTAAGGATAGATAGATAGATAGGTGACAGATAGATGGACGGACAGATGGATGGATAGATAGAGAGACAGGTAGGTAGATAGATAGATAGATAGATAGATAGATAGATAGATAGATAGATAGATAGATAGATAGATAGATAGATAAGGGATGTTTACTGGACCATAACGACAGTCCATACCAAGACCTGTCCGTCATAGTCCCAGAGACACCCAGGTAAGGATAGATAGATAGATAGGTGACAGATAGATGGACGGACAGATGGATGGATAGATAGAGAGACAGGTAGGTAGATAGATAGATAGATAGATAGATAGATAGATAAGGGATGTTTACTGGACCATAACGACAGTCCATACCAAGACCTGACTGTCATAGTCCCAGAGACACCCAGGTAAGAATGGATAGACGGACAGACAATATAGAATAGACAGACAGACAGACAGCACCTTTATTACCTGCTCTGATAGTGTATTGAGGTAGGGAGAGTTAGGTACGTAGATGGATAGACAGACAGACAGACAGACAGGCGGCAATGGCGAAGTGGGTAGGGAGTTTGCCTCTGGTGTGCAGGGTCGGAGGTTCGATCCCCCGTCTCCCCGCCACATGTCGAAGTGTCCCTGGGCAAGACACTGAACCCCGAATTGCTCCCGATAGTTAGCTTAGTTAGCTTAGCACCCTAGTGCTAAGCCTACCCTGCGTGGTAGCTGCTGCTATCGGTGTATGAATGTGTGTGTGACTGGGTGAATGTGTACAAAAAACAATGTAAAGCGCTTTGAGTCTGTGAT
>CM049400.1:36987500-36990000 GCA_026929865.2 Hyperoplus lanceolatus | reverse complement strand
AGAGCCTAGGCTGTGTATTAACACTGGATTTTTCTTTTCAGCTCACACACACAGTACAGACAGGTAGCGGATCATGAGGAGATATTCACTGATTCTGACAACAAAGCGTTCTCCAGAATCACTGACTGCACCTTTAATACACAACATAAATACAGAACATTTCTCAGATGTTTACCCTATTATTGACTTATGACTAGATTAATTATGAACTAAAAACATTAAGTTAAATATATCAGTAGTTATGGTTTGAAATTCCACCATGTGAGTTCTTAAAGGTGCAGTGTGTAATATGACATCATCAAGAAAGTTCTACAAAGTTCTAGAATGCAACGCTCCCTGGGTAACCCCACCCCTTTAGAATAATAACAGAAGCTACAGTGGCCTTCAAGGACAAGAACAATTCTACATTTTAAACAATGCACCTGATGACATTCCAACTATGACACTTTCAAGTTGGCGGCACTAGGCCTTGGTCCAAAATATGCAGAAATATGGACATATATGAGACCCTTTCTAAGGGGAAAAATAATAATTAAAAAAAAATTCAGCTATTATGCACTAAATTAAATGTACTTATGGATATTATAATTACTTTCTACAAAATCTGCTAGGAAATAAAACCCAAAATTCTACACACTGCAGGTTTAAAATAAAATAAAAAATAAATAAAAACAGACTCACGTTTTTATAAAGCCGTTTGACTTCAGACCTCAGGGGATTCGCCATCGTCACGAGCGCTTCCACACAACTGCACAAGTCATAGAAATATTTTTATAATTTTATTTTGAAAATCCATCGGACTCCTATCAGTTGTGTTTGAAATAAAAGTACTATGGAAGCCTAGCTGTACATTTTCGACTATTTTCATGCCAAAATTAATATGCATTTATTATAAATCAAGCAATAGAAATTCGGGTTTTTTACATAATATAAATGCGATAGAATTTTTTTCCTTTTGAAAACGTGTCCCTTTGGCCACACATACTGTCACTTTAGTCCTGACAGCTGGTTAGAAATCTCACTCCTGGATGTACGAATGCCTTTTAAGGAACTTAGAAACACTGTAACACGCTTTATATTGATTGATTGATTGATTGATTGAATTTATTTCAGACATATCAAAACAAAAAAAATTAAAAGCATGAAAATACAAAAAATAAATATATATATATATATATATATATGTGTTCAAATGATGATAAATAAAAATAAACAAAAAGTTAACAACATATTGAATTGATCTGCCTGAAAGTGAGTAGGAAGAAGTATAAACTTATTTAATCCTACCCCTTTTCCACAGCTCAATAACTCATATTTGTATCGAGCGCTAACAAGTGATTCTGTTATTTTTTGTATATGAGAATATTCTGCAAACTAACCCAGACTTCCGTAGTATGTAGTGTGCATGCTTATAGCAAAAAAAAGTTATTAAAAAAAAGTATGCGATTGGCCACCGACTTCCTCTGTAGTCCTTAAAGATTTAACTACTGAATGGACGAATGCCATTAAGCAACTTAGAAACACTGTAATACACATTTTTATATTCAGCGCTAACTTTCAACTGCAGTTTATATAAGTGTATTTACCTGCAGACTTTCACCTGTAGTGGGATGACCTTTAGCTCTTTCTGAAGTTTGGTCACTAGCTCGGTTAGCTAACCTTACGTTACCGTCAACTGATTTCACGCTAACATTAACTCACTTTACTTCACACTAACACACTTAAATCTCTTACAAACGGTCTAAGCTCGCTGTGTGTGTTGTTGTCTTCACGGTTTGCGGTTTATTCAACGTTAAAAGTTGACAGTTAAAACTTCCGTAACGAGTTTTAGTAAACAACCAAAGAGTAATAACACGCGAAGAGATGGTAATCCCCCCCGAGACAGACAGCGAACGGTCTGCACATGCGCACTTCTGCTTTAGGACGCAAGTTGTGATCTAGTCAAAACTCTTCAAAAAGGGGTCAATATAAGGTGTTTTTATATCAATCTCTTAAATGTATTATGTAAAGTATTTAAATTCCCCAAACATTGTCACAGGCTTTAACGGTCTCTTACGTTTTCTTCCAATTTATTGTCAGTTAAAGCTGCAGTGTGTAGAATTTTGGGTTTTATTTCCTAGCAGATTTTGTAGAAAGTAATTATAATATCCATAGGTACATTTAATTTAGTGCATAATAGCTGAAAAAATCAAAGGGTTGGGGGATCCCCCTGTGTCATAGTTGGTCCTTGGGCAAGACACTTCACCCACCTTGCCCGTGTGAATGTCGATAGTTAGCCTGCTATCGGTGTATGAATGTGTGTGTGAATGGAACGGGCGCCCCTTGCAGAAGAGTCTTCGGTCAAGGGATATACCTTTATAAATAAAGGTTAGATCATATGTCCATATTTTTTGGACCAAGGCCTAGTGCCGCCATCTTGAAAGTGTCATAGTTGGAATGTCATCAGGTGCATTGTTTAAAATTTAGAATTGTTCTTGTCCTTGAAGGCCACTGTAGCTTC
>CM049400.1:36980000-36982500 GCA_026929865.2 Hyperoplus lanceolatus | reverse complement strand
GAGGTTCTGATGTGGCCCAGACTGTACTGTTAGAGGTTCTGATGTGGCCCAGACTGTACTGTTAGAGGTTCTGATGTGGCCCAGACTGTACTGTTAGAGGTTCTGATGTGGCCCAGACTGTACTGTTAGAGGTTCTGATGTGGCCCAGACTGTACTGTTAGAGGTTCTGATGTGGCCCAGACTGTACTGTTAGAGGTTCTTCTGAATGTTGGTTGTTGATTCATTTCCCAGCCCAGTCATATCAAGTAGAGTGTGTGTGTGACTGTGAGGTGTGTGTGTGTGTGTGTGTGTGTGTGTGTGTGTGTGTGAGTGACAGAGAGAGAGCATATGACAGAGACTGAATGTGTGTGTGTGAGAGAGTGACTGTCTGTCTCTGTGTGTGTGTGTGTGTGTATGAGTGACTGAATGTGTGTGTGTGACTGAGGTGTCTGTCTGTCTCTGTGTGTGTGTGTGTGTGTGTGTGAGAGAGTGACTGTCTGTCTGTCTGTCTGTCTGTGTGTGTGTGTGTGTGTGTGTGTGTGTGTGTCTGTGTGTGTGTGTGTGTGTGTGTGTGTGTGTGTGTGTGTGTATGAGTGACTGAATGTGTGTGTGTGACAGAGGTGTCTGTCTGTCTGTGTGTGTGTGTGTGTATGAGTGACTGAATGTGTGTGTGTGACAGAGGTGTGTGTCTGTCTGTGTGTGTGTGTGTGTGACTGACTGAGGTGTCTGTCTGTCTCTGTGTGTGTGTGTGTGTATATATGAGTGACTGAATGTGTGTGTGTGACTGAGGTGTGTGTGTGTGTGACTGACTGAGGTGTCTGTCTGTCTCTGTGTGTGTGTGTGTGTGTGTGTGTGTGTGTGTGTATGAGTGACTGAGTGTGTGTGACTGAGGTGTCTGTCTGTCTCTGTGTGTGTGTGTGTGTGTGTGTGTGTATGAATGACTGAATGTGTGTGTGTGTGTGTGTGTGTGTGACTGAGGTGTCTGTCCGTCTGTGTGTGTGTGTGTGTATGAGTGACTGATGTGTGTGTGACTGGGTGTCGTGTCTGTGTGTGTGTGTGTGTATATGAGTGACTGAATGTGTGTGTGTGACTGAGGTGTCTGTCTGTCTGTGTGTGTGTGTGTGTATATGAGTGACTGAATGTGTGTGTGTGACTGAGGTGTCTGTCTGTCTGTGTGTGTGACTGTGGTGTCTGTCTGTGTGTGTGTGTGTGTGTGTGTCGTGTGTGTGTGTGTGTGTGTGAGTGGGGGGGGGACTGAGTGTCGTCTGTGTGTGGTGTGTGTGTGTGTGTGTGTGTGTGTGTGTGTGTGTCTGTGTGTGTGTGTGACTGAGGTGTCTGTCTGTCTGTCTCTCTTGTGTGTGTGTGTGTGAGTGACTGAGGTGTCTGTCTGTCTGTGTGTGTGTGTGTGTGTCTGTCTGTCTGTCTGTGTGTGTGTGTGTCTGTCTGGTATATGAGTGGGACTGAGGTGTCTGTCTGTCTCTGTGTGTCTGTCTGTCTGTCTCTGTCTGTCTGTCTCCGTCTGTCTCTGTGTCTGTCTCTGTGTCTGTCTGTCTGTCTCTGTGTGTCTGTCTGTCTGTCTGTCTCTCTGTGTGTCTCTGTGTGTCTCACCAGGTGTGTTGCACTGGCTGCTAGAGGAAGCAGCATGATTGGCTGAACTGGCGCCAAACGATTTCCTCGGAGCCTGAGCCGCGACCGCTAAAAAAAAAAAAAAACACACGAAGAAGAAGAAGACAGACATCAAAATAATGCAAATCGATTTACGACAGCCATAATATATCATAACTAAATCACAATTCTATCTATCTATCTATCTATCTATCTATCTATCTATCTATCACTTTTTATCTGCACTGTGTCCTTGCTCTACTGTACTTCTATATTGCATTCTTGAGGAGCCTGGGACTTAAAGACCTACTTCACCTGGTGGGAATATGAAGGTGTATTGAACTCTGAGATCCTATGTAGTATAAATGTGCAAACATTTTAGAAATCGGTTCATCCTAGCCTGAGAAAAAGGCAGAAAGAGTGATTTATGGTCTCACTGTTTAACCCTACATTTCTCTTTCTGTGAAGTAGGTCTTTAAGGAAAGCACTGGCCAGGTTTGAGCTTCCATAACATGTCTTCTTTCATACTAGTATAAATCAAAGGTTCCAACATGTACATTCAGGTGTTTATTTGACTAAACCTTGTCTGTTTGCGTCTGTACATTTCTCCAATACAACCATCTTTAACGGACATTACCTCAACATTATTTTTTTTTTTTAATACTTCAACACTAACAATAAGTTTGAATGTTAGTAATCAACTGGCGAATTTTTTTGATGATTTACCAAATCCACCTAGCTCCTCACACGCCCATAGATTCAGGAACCGAGTTTTTAAGGTTAAATTTGTATTAATTCAAACTCTTTACGGCGTGTTAACTATATGCCAAATTAACCACGATATCCATTTAGTTAAAACAATTATATCCATTATTTCGTGTAAAAAAAATTATCATCAAAAATGACCAAAAACGCT
>CM049400.1:36950000-36965000 GCA_026929865.2 Hyperoplus lanceolatus | reverse complement strand
GGGCCATGGGTGAGACAGGCACTGGGTAGGGTCATGGGTGAGACAGGCACTGGGTAGGGTCATGGGTGAGACAGGCACTGGGTAGGGTCATGGGTGAGACAGGCACTGGGTAGGGTCATGGGTGAGACAGGCACTGGGTAGGGTCATGGGTGAGACAGGCACTGGGTAGGGCCATGGGTGAGACAGGCTCTGGGTAGGGTCATGGGTGAGACAGGCACTGGGTAGGGTCATGGGTGAGACAGGCACTGGGTAGGGTCATGGGTGAGACAGGCACTGGGTAGGGCCATGGGTGAGACAGGCACTGGGTAGGGTCATGGGTGAGACAGGCACTGGGTAGGGTCATGGGTGAGACAGGCACTGGGTAGGGCCATGGGTGAGACAGGCACTGGGTAGGGCCATGGGTGAGACAGGCACTGGGTAGGGTCATGGGTGAGACAGGCACTGGGTAGGGTCATGGGTGAGACAGGCACTGGGTAGGGCCATGGGTGAGACAGGCACTGGGTGAGACAGGCACTGGGTAGGGTCATGGGTGAGACAGGCACTGGGTAGGGTCATGGGTGAGAGGCACTGGGTAGGGTCATGGGTGAGACAGGCACTGGGTAGGGTCATGGTTTTTTACCAGCGGTTTGTTTTGATCGGAAAATAAACCTTCAAAACGCACAGTCCCGACTGGACAGTGGACTCTTTCCCCTGCGTAAGACTCGTCCCCCTAGTGCCTCAGTGGCTATTTTGATTACGTTGTTTTGTTTGATTTCTTTATTTTCAAGGTATTGTTTTATTGAGGACAAATGGCCCCTACAACATTCACTCATTCACTGTGTTTTTTTGGGATTCAGCATGTCATCTCTGTCTCTCTGCACTGTCAAGAAAGCTTGGAAAATGTCCCTAAAAATAAGCTAAAAATAAGTTGTGTACATTGGTTGTGGTTCCCAGACTCCCACTCGGGGGGATCTACCCATCGTAAGACCCCGCTGGGAACCCCTCTGTCTGGGCCTGCTCGGTGCTACAGCCCCCTGTCCACCTTCCAGACCCCCCCAATCACAGAGGAGGAACTGGTGCCTACTGCTAGTGCTACTGGGGCGGAACCATGTGACTCTAACAAGGTGAGGTTAATGCACAGACAGACAGACAGACAGACAGACAGACAGACAGACAGACAGACAGACAGACAGACAGACAGACAGACAGACAGACACACGCTCTCACATACAGACACACACACTCTCACATACACTCTCACATACACTCACTCACTCACTCACTCACTCACTCACTCACTCACTCACACACACACTCACTCACTCACTCACACGCTCACTCAAACACACATTCACTCACACACACACACACACACACATACAGACAGACAGACAGACACATACACATACAGACAGACACACACTCACTCACTCACTCACTCACTCACACACACACACACACACACACACACACACACACACACACACACATACACATACAGACAGACACACACTCACTCATAAACAAAACAAATAATTAATAAAATCTCAATTTTTTTTATTGACAGTCTGATAAAGCCAGCAGCTCCAGTGTTGAGGTTGGTGAGACTCCTCCCACTGTCCGTCAGCTGACCAACCCCGGCCAATCAGCTCCTTTCTTCACTCCTGAGCCGATGAGACGAACCAATCAGATTCAAGCTCAGCTCGACTACGACTCACCATTACAAGGAGCTACAGCCACCGCAGCAGGTGTGTGTGTGTGTGTGTGTGTGTGTGTGTGTGTGTGTGTGTGTGTGTGTGTGTGTGTGTGTGTGTGTGTGTGTGTGTGTGTGTGTGTGTGTGTGTGTGTGTGTGTGTGTGTGTGTGCGTGCGTGATTATTCGTCTTTATTCTTGACATTTCTCGACATAATGAAAAAAAAAATCTTCCTTATCTGATTTTTCTCTCTTTCTCCTGTCTGTGGCCCTAAAACTCTTCTGTACTTTAGTATGTAGTGTAGTAAAAAGACTAAAACTCTTCTGTACTTTAGTATGTAGTGTAGTAAAAAGACTAAAACTCTTCTGTACTTTAGTATGTCGTGTAGTAAAAAGACTAAAACTCTTCTGTACTTTAGTATGTCGTGTAGTAAAAAGACTAAAACTCTTCTGTACTTTAGTATGTAGTGTAGTAAAAAGACTAAAACTCTTCTGTACTTTAGTATGTCGTGTAGTAAAAAGACTAAAACTCTTCTGTACTTTAGTATGTAGTGTAGTAAAAAGACTAAAACTCTTCTGTACTTTAGTATGTAGTGTAGTAAAAAGACTAAAACTCTTCTGTACTTTAGTATGTCGTGTAGTAAAAAGACTAAAACTCTTCTGTACTTTAGTATGTCGTGTAGTAAAAAGACTAAAACTCTTCTGTACTTTAGTATGTAGTGTAGTAAAAAGACTAAAACTCTTCTGTACTTTAGTATGTAGTGTAGCAAAAAGACTAAAACTCTTCTGTACTTTAGTATGTAGTGTAGTAAAAAGACTAAACCTCTTCTGTACTTTAGTATGTAGTGTAGTAAAAAGACTAAAACTCTTCTGTACTTTAGTATGTAGTGTAGTAAAAAGACTAAAACTCTTCTGTACTTTAGTATGTAGTGTAGTAAAAAGACTAAAACTCTTCTGTACTTTAGTATGTAGTGTAGTAAAAAGACTAAAACTCTTCTGTACTTTAGTATGTAGTGTAGTAAAAAGACTAAAACTCTTCTGCACTTTAGTATGTAGTGTAGTAAAAAGACTAAAACTCTTCTGTACTTTAGTATGTAGTGTAGTGAAAAGACTAAAACTCTTCTGTACTTTAGTATGTAGTGTAGTAAAAAGACTAAAACTCTTCTGTACTTTAGTATGTAGTGTAGTGAAAAGACTAAAACTCTTCTGTACTTTAGTATGTAGTGTAGTAAAAAGATTAAAACTCTTCTGTACTTTAGTATGTAGTGTAGTAAAAAGACTAAAACTCTTCTGTACTTTAGTATGTAGTGTAGTAAAAAGACTAAAACTCTTCTGTACTTTAGTATGTAGTGTAGTAAAAAGACTAAAACTCTTCTGTACTTTAGTATGTAGTGTAGTAAAAAGACTAAAACTCTCCTGTACTTTAGTATGTAGTGTAGTAAAAAGACTAAAACTCTTCTGTACTTTAGTATGTCGTGTAGTAAAAAGACTAAAACTCTTCTGTACTTCAGTATGTAGTGTAGTAAAAAGACTAAAACTCTTCTGTACTTTAGTATGTCGTGTAGTATAAAGAAAGAGTGTGTGATTTGGAACGCAGGGTTAATCTTAAATCTGCCAAACTCTACCTGTGACCTGTTTAATGAGGCTACGTTGTACTTTCACACATTTCATGTTTATAGCAGCCATTCTTCACCTCTGTCTGAATGTTTCAGTAGTCTTGTCTCTTGTCTCTTCATCAGCCTGTTGTGCACACACACACACACACACACACACACACACACACACACACACACACACACACACACACACACACACACACACACACACACACACACACACACACACTTATATGACTAAATTGTCTGTCTGTCTTCTTCAGGGGCGTCTATGTCTGCGGCGGTTTCTTCTTCTCTGTCTCAGAACATAGTAGATGTTGTCGGTCAGTCGGGAGCCGCTCCTCTCACGTCACTGCAGATTCACTTTATACAAAACATGATCCATGAAACTCTGGAGGACTTCAGGTACGTACATGGGTCTTTAAAGGGACACTGTGTAACATTTTAAGTAATTTATCAGCTAAAATCAATATCCTCATTCATAAATATGTCCTCATTGGTGTAAAATCACCTCTGCCAATAATCTGAATTATCCTCCTGAGCGGAGAATTACAAATATTAATATTACATTTTGTACATTGAGCGGGCAAGTCTTATGGAGGAATCCATGTTTTTGGAATGTCATCAGGTGCATTGTTTAGAATTTAGAATTGTTCTTGTCCTTGAAGGCCACTGTAGCTTCTGTTATTATTCTAAAGGGGTGGGGTTACCCAGGGAGCGTTGCATTCTAGAACTTTGTAGAACTTTCTTGATGATGTCATATTACACACTGCACCTTTAAGACTCATCGTTTACCATGCCATCAGTATGAATCATCTTCTCTCTTCAGGGACACGTGTCACAGAGACATTGTGAACCTTCAGGTGGAAATGGTTCGACAGTTTTACATCCAACTGGTGAGAACACACACACACAGAGACATTACACACACACACAGAGACATTACACACACACACAGAGACATTACACACACACACACAGAGACATTACACACACACACAGAGACATTACACACACACACAGAGACATTACACACACACACAGAGACATTACACACACACACACACACACAGAGACATTACACACACACACAGAGACATTACACACACACACAGAGACATTACACACACACTTTCACACACACACACACACACACCTACACACACACACACACACACACACACAGAGACACGCGCGCACACACACCTTCACACACACACACCTTCACACACACACACACACACACAGAGACACGCGCGCACACACACCTTCACACACACACACAGACACACAGAGACACGCGCGCGCACACACACACACACACAGAGACACGCGCGCACACACACTTGCACGCACGCACTCACATATTCACTCACATATTCACTCACTCACTCACTCACTCACTCACTCACTCACTCACTCACTCACTCACTCACTCACTCACTCACTCACTCACTCACTCACTCACTCACTCACTCACTCAATCTCCATGTTTACTTTTGTCTATCTTCCATAACATGTCTTCTTTCATACTAGTATAAATCAAAGGTCCAACATGAACATTCAGGTGTTTATTTGACTAAATCTTGTCTGTTTGCGTCTGTATATTTCTCCTATACAACCATCTTTAACGGACATTATCTCAACATGTTTTTTCAATATTGCGTGTGTGTGTCTGTCTGTCTGTCTGTCTGTCTGTGTGTGCCTGTCTGTCTGCCTGTCTGTCTGTCTGTCCGTCTCTCTGTCTGTCTCTCTGTATGTCTGTTTGCCTGTTTATCTGTCTGTCTGTCTGTCTGACTGCCTGTCTGTCTGTCTGTCTGTTTCAGAACGAGATCCACGGCCTGATAGAGAAATACTCGGTGAACGAATCTTTGGTGGAAGAAATCGAGAAACTTAAAGAGGAAAACAAACGACTGAAAACCAACTACTGACGCGCCCCGAATTCTGCCTGACAGACAGACGGACAGACAGACAGACAGACAGACAGACACACACACACACACACACAGGCAGACAGACAAAAACACAGACAGACAGACAGACAGACAAAAACACAGACAGACAGACAGACAGACAGACAGACAGACAGACAGACAGACAGACAGAGGGACAGACAGACAGACAGACAGACAGAGAGACAGACAGACCCAAGTTGAGTCTGTCAGGCTGAGCAAAGGTGGAGTCAGTGATTCTGGAGAACGCTTGTTGTCAAAATCACTTTTTGTAGAAAATCAGTGAATATCTCCTCATGATCTGCTACCTGTGTGTGTGTGTGTGTGTGTGTGTGTGTGTGTGTGTGTGTGTGTGTGTGTGTGTGTGTGTGTGTGTGTGTGTGTGTGTGTGTGTGTGTGTGTGTGTGTGTGTGTGTGTGTGTGTGTGTCTGTGTGTAAGCTGATTTTTTTTTGGGTCGTTAATACACAGCCCAGGCTCTGTAAACTGCTATGCAAAGTTTAAACAAAGGGTATGTAGATAAAAAGGGGTCCCACCATAGCTAGCAACATCCCCGTTTACAGAGCCTAGGCTGTGTAATAACACTGGAATTTTTTCAGAGCACACATTATTTTTTGGCATTTTCAAGCTTTATTTGATTGTACAGAGGTGAAATGGAGAGACAGAGAGAGAGAGAGAGAGAGATGACCTGCAGTAAAGGTCAACGGGTTGGATTTGAACCCGCGACCACTGCAACGAAGGCCGGAGCCAATATGGTACACGCTCTATCCACTACGCCACCGGAGCGCCCCGATATTCTCTGATTTTGACAAAGTGATTTTGACAACAAGCGTTCTCCAGAATCACTGACTACACCTTTAAATTGACGGTCTGATGATGAAATTGTCAGATGTTTAAAAGCATATGTTTTGTGTTGTGTTGACTCCAGCTGTGCCTCTATCATGTTATTAAATATTATTAAAACGTTTTTGTCTAAAAGAATAAAATAAATTCATATTGAAAAGAAACAACAACTCGTTTTTTGGTGCAACTTTAAAATGTAGGTAATTTGTCATCTAAAAAAGAGAGAGAGAGACACACACACACAGGGAGAGAGAGAGAGAGAGACACTCACTCACAGGGGGAGAGAGAGAAACACACACAAAGAGAGAGAGAGACACACACACACATACAGGGAGAGAGACACACGGAGAGAGACACACACACACACACACACACACACACACACCTATGTTTTAATTAGTGTATAATCTCTTGAAAATGACAGTTGTCATTTTATGAGCTTAGAATATGAGCCTTTAATATCTACATATACATAGGCTATATATAATGTGATTCAAGAGTTTACACATGTCACATCATGGAAACTTACGTTTTCTCATATCCAGAAGTAGGGGTGCAAAGTCAACCTTTATTTAAAACAACCTCAGTGGGCCAATGACAGCGCTAGAAGGACTGAAGATTTAAAGATGGAGTCAGTAAAACTTTATACACATCATGGCTGCGTTCCGAATCGCATACTTTCTACTATATAGTTTGGTAGAAAAAAGATTTAGGATGTCCCGATTCTTGTGGCCAGATTTAGGATGGTTAGAAGTACCCGGATGTCCTACTTCATGCGGCCAAGATTGTTAGTGTTGAAAAATGCATCCTATTTGGGGTGATTCTGACCCACAATCCAGTGCGCACGTGAAGTGACGTAACATCGTCGAAGCCTCCACATGAAAACAAACGGAGATGAGACGGATGTAAAAGCAAGAGGCGAGATCAAGGAGCCATGTTATGATGAAATAAGAGAGTAAAAGTATGTCCCAATAGTATGCCTACTGCATCCTAACTAGATTCTTTTTATCGTCGGATGTAGTATGTAGAATAGAGAAAAGAAAGAGGAGGAGATTCGGAATGCGATTCATGTGTATGTCAGTCCCAGGCTGTGTATACAATTTGGTGATGATAGGTTTGAAATCCATAAAGTAAATGTCACATGACAAATTAGGTGAAAAAAATACTTAAAGGCCTACTTCACCGGTTTGAATAAGAAGGTGTATTGAATTCTGAGATCCTATGTAGTATAAATGTGCAAAAAAAAAATTAAAATCGGTTCATCCTAGCCTGAGAAAAGGCAGAAAGAGTGTTTTTTTTAACCCTATATTTCTCTTTCTCGTGACATCACAGAAAGAGAAATATAGGGTTAAAAAAAAACTTACTTTGTAAATATTACTGTGATGTCGTTTACTGTGACATCACAGTAATATTTACAAAGTACGTTTTTTTTAACCCTATATTTCTCTTTCTGTGATAAATATATCACTGAGAAATATAGGGTTAAAAAAACACTCTTTCTGCCTTTTCTCAGGCTAGGATGAACCGATTTTAATTTTTTTTGCACATTTATACTACATAGGATCTCAGAATTCAATACACCTTCATATTCAAACCGGTAAAGTAGGCCTTTAAGGTGAAGTAGGCCTTTAAGGGAGTAGGCCTTTAAGGTGAAGTAGGCCTTTAAGGGCCTGTACTTAATAATTGAATCAGTTAATCTGGGAGGTAATCTGAGATTAACTGATCACGTCTCGTTCACGTCCAGTGTGTATTTAGTTTATTTAAAAACATTGCCCATGTAGTCTACAGCCTATTTCAGCCTCGTCTGTGGAAAAAAAGAAAGCTGGACAACAGAGTTCTTCTGCTTCGTTCCTCTCACTGCATTTAAATGCATTCATTATATTACAGAGAAATATGTCCCGTAAAATAAAAAGAGCTCCAAGCCCATCCCAGAGGACCCTGCATAATATTTTATTTTATATTTTTATGGAAAATCCATTCTTCAATAGCTTCTAATTCATCTGACCCAGTGTCCCAAAATTATTTGTTCACACAAACTTCCTCAAATGTAGCCTCTTAATTTTCCTCTCAAAGTGCACCAGATTCATGCATTTCACTTTAAGAACGTAAAAAAAGATATGTCCCGGGGGGAGGGGGGGGGGGGGGCATACCTGATGACACAATTTAAAAATAAAAAGAAAGACGCTGCAAGCACAGTGTTAAACTGTTGTGGAGTCGAGAGGTATCTTCCGTTTTGAATGACAGGCATGAAGAATGATCTGGGTAGGGTAACTTTATACTTTATTGAAATTGTTACAAGCATTTCTGTGACCTCAACTGCTCCTGTGGCTCTAATTTATATCCCTCAACTCTTAACCCCCCACTCTCCCTATCCATCCTACACTGACTTTTCCACACAGATACATACAATTAATGCAAACATATTAAGATATGTTTCCACAGTTTTGGGATATGTTGGAGGAACCTTACTTGTGGGGTCGGCTCACCCATTTTTTACCTTTTTAATAAAATCATCAATCTGTCACTTTGAGAGGAATTTTAGAGGCTATATCAAATCCTGAGATGCAGAAGGAACATTTTTCTTAACACACACTCTTTACTCTCAACTTAAAACAGTAATAGATTTCTCAACCCATGTTTATATGAGGGCCCATTTCAACAGATAAAGGTGGATAGCTCTTTTTATGAACAATTTAGAATTCACACATCAAAAGCTTATTTCTGTATTAGACGAGCTTTCTTTTGTATTTGTCCCCCACTCGTTTAGGGGCCCGAGATTTCTATCTTGTTAAATTTAATGAGTATCCTTATATTTAGGCTATTCCTTTTTGGACCCTGTTATTGACATCAGGACGGCTCTTTGACTTGCGACAGAAAAGTACTTCGACCGCGGGCCCCCGGCCCGGGGGGGGGAACCCCCCGGGCTCGGTGTTAATCACATTTTATATTGAAAGCTTATTTTTACTTCGGAGCCAATGAGCCATATTTTATATAGTGATCATCAAATTCCCTAAACCCGCTGTACCACTCAATCAGAGCGTTAGCGCAAGCCGCGGCCTGTTCTTCTGTAGCGTCAAAGTTTGTCATTAAAAAGGCGAGGAATTCATCATGGCCATACGTCATCTCCTGGTAAATCGTCAGGAGTGTGCTGGCCTGACAATACATAAAAAATACAGGAACAAGACATTGAAAACATTATATTTACATATTTACAGATTTGAAATTGTTATTAGTTCATATTGTGCCTCATAAAAATAAATGTTTCTGTGTGTTTCCTACATTGGAGTAAATCTTCCTGAGTCTTCTCCCCAGAGCCCGTCCGATGCCCGGTATGGCCGTCACTGGTTTGTCTTCTTCATCACCCGTGAAGGTGTCCCAATCCTGCTCTTCTTCCTCCTTGCTGTAAAACCATAACCCAGTGTCAGAAGAACAGGAAACATAGTGCGTAACTTTATCATGTTCATCTAAAAAAACTAAAGAAAGCATTGTGTTTTCAAGCAATTGGTAAAATGTTTGATTTTTTGTCTATTTATCTTCCATAACATGTCTTCTTTCATACTCTCTCTCTCTCCCTCTCTCTCTCTCCCCCTCTCCCTCCCTCTCTTCCATAACATGTCTTCTTTCATACTCTCTCTCTCTCCCTCTCTCTCTCTCCCCCTCTCTCTCTCCCTCTCTCTCTCCCTCTCTTCCATATCATGTCTTCTTTCATACTCTCTCTCTCTCTCTCTCCCTCTCTTCCATAACGTGTCTTCTTTCATACTCTCTCTCTCTCTCCCTCTCTCTCTCCCTCTCTTCCATAACATGTCTTCTTTCATACTCTCTCTCTCTCTCCCTCTCTCTCCCTCTCTTCCATAACATGTCTTCTTTCATACTAGTATAAATCAAAGGTCCAACATGTACATTCAGGTGTTTATTTGACTAAACCTTGTCTGTTTGCGTCTGTATATTTCTCCTGTACAACCATCTTTAACGGACATTATCTCAACATTAGTTTTTTCCAATAGTCTGAACCAAAAATCTCAACTTCTAAAGCACTTACATCAACTAAACTTTCTATAATCATTCTCTGCACTATTCTGAAGGTTAGTAGGCTACAGAAGGCCTTGAGGGAATTTTGTGTCATATGCAAATGCTTCAGTCAGGATAACTGGATGGTAGAAAGTTCTGAGAAATTCTTTGTCTGGCCAAATAAGTCCGTACCAAATAGTCAGAACTTCAGCGCAGGTCGAGGCCTGGCCAGATGTCGCTCCAAACTCCTCTTGAGCCAACTGGAGAATTCACCTTCATCTTCACCTTCATCTTCACCTTCATCTTCACCTTCATCTTCACCTTCATCTTCACCTTCATCTTCACCTTCATCTTCATCTTCATCCACAAACTTCTCCAGAAGTTGGTTGGTCTGAAAATACATGAAATAAGGAACGAGACATTGAAAACATTGGATTCAGATTTGTCACTTTCATTATAATAAATATTGTAATATTGTTAAAACGGGAAACTGTGTCAATATCTTTTTTTTTTTTTTAACCTTTATTTATACAGGTAAATCCCATTGAGTCCGAAGACTCTTTTGCAAGGGAGACCTGTTCCCATTTACACGTTACCATTCACACACCGATAACAGGCTATCGACATTCACACGAGGCAAGGTGGGTGAAGTGTCTTGCCCAAGGACACAACAACTATGACACAGGTGGCAGGGCAGGGATCGAACCTCCAACCCTTTGATCATCGGCCGACCCGCTCTACCACCTGAGCCACAGTCGCCCCTAATATCTACAAAGTCTCGAAAAGGAAATGGAGGCTAACACTATCGAAGGTTGAAAAATAAACTAGGGCCTCGCGTTACATGTTGTGCCTGCTCGCTGCAGCCTGTAGGGGGCGCTGTCAGAACACTAAAGTGTTTGTGTGTGTTTCCTGCACCGTGTCAAAGCCCTTCTGCTTCATCATCTCCCCCAGATCCGAATCCACGCCCGGTATGTCCGTCACTGGTTTGTCTAGTGGATCATTGAGGAAGTTCTCCCACTCCTGATTTCCAGCCATTCTGCTGCAAGAGTCAGAACAGGATCTCTACTGCATTAGAATGAATAATTTACACATTTAGAGTTTCCCCAAGATCTCAATCGTGTCCAAAATAAAAAAAACAAACACCTGAACAGGTGACAATGGCTGTTTTCTGGTCCCTAACCATAACTTGGTTACACACATAAACATTTATTTTTATTTAAATATCTTGGGGCTGCCCTTAGCTCAGTTGGTAGGGCGTCCCCCCCCCCCCCCCATGGGCCTCGGCCAGCAGCAGACCCGGGTTCGATTCCAGCCCGCGGTCGTTCTCTGCATGTCACGCCCCTCTCTGCCCCATTTCAACTCTGTCTCTACACTATCAATAAAGCATGAAAATACCAAAAAAATATCTTAGATAGGCTTTATTCAGAAGCTTTGACCAAAGATTTAGCTTTTATTTATGTGCGCATCCACAGACACACTTTCTACTTACTAGTTCTTAATATGGTGATTTGGTTGTAGTTATTGATTTAATTCCAACATCGTAAATGCATTAGTGAGACTGATTTAGATGATGTCCAAACATTCTAAAGTAGAAAACCAACATGATGAGCACTAATGTCTCTGTTCTGACAGAACCCTTTTGTGTTTGTCATTTTCCTCCATCTTCTTCGCCCTTTCAAATAAACAATTAAATAAATGTGTCACATATAAATACCCATCTGTTTTCTAACAGCTATTCAAAACACAGCTATTGCACAGGTTTCGTATTTTTTTTTTTTAATTTAAAATAGGCTACATCGTTTCCCGCATTCTGGTGACTGTACAATAAAAAAAATACAAAAATCATTAAGTTTGTTGACTGACTTTTCATCGAGTTGACGTGGCGAATCAATAAAGCCACCTTAGTTCAATATGATAATTGCCTGTTGTGTTTGTTTTATCGCCTCTCTTCCATGACAGCGCTCACAAAAGTAAATGTGAATTTCAAACCTGTTATGGATGGGATGTGAAGTAGGCTAGCAGGTAATATGTCCATGCTACTTCACACACCCCATCCTCCCACTGGGCCTCATTTATTGTAAGTCCGTTGCGACTTCCACAAGGACACAGCGCACAGGTTGAATTTATGAATGAATGAAAGTATGACAGTTGAGTTTTGTCACTATAGATAGAAATTGTAACATGTACTCAGGTATTTTTGAAGTTTAAACTTTTCTCCTGAAGTGCAAAATTAAAAGAATCACCCCTGGCCCTAACCCTCTTCCATATGACCTACCTGGTTTGTTCCAAAAATAACAAAAACCGTCAAAATTAGGGTCTGAAAAGCTTACCTTATGAGATGAGATGGTCAGCCAGAAGAGATGGAAGGGGAAAAGAACTAGTCGCGCCTAAAGGATCCTTTTATACAGTGAGACCTGTTGTAATACTTCTTCTAAACACGTGTTGGCAGCACTGAGCCAAGAGACAGACAGTATAGCCTATAGATTGCATCATGAATTTATGGACTTATATAACATAATTTAATATAATATAACATCATAGGTGTTCTTTAAGGCTCCTGTAAACCCAGATCCTTCCCTCCGTGTGGAGTTAGTTTCCTGATAGTAAATCCAAATTAAAGATATTGTCCTTTAAAGGTGCAGTGTGTAATATGACATCATCAAGAAAGTTCTACAAAGTTCTAGAATGCAACGCTCCCTGGGTAACTCCACCCCTTTAGAATAATAACAGAAGCTACAGTGGCCTTCAAGGACAAGAAAAATTTAAACAAATGCACCTGATGACATTCCAACTATGACACTTTCAAGATGGCGGCACTAGGCCTTGGTCCAAAATATGCAGAAATATGGACATATATGAGACCCTTTCTAAGGGAAAAAATTATAATTCAAAACATTTTTTTTCAGCTACTATGCACTAAATTAAATGTACTTATGGATATTATAATTACTTTCTACAAAATCTGCTAGGAAATAAAACCCAAAATTCTACACACTGCGGGTTTAAAGGTGGAGTCAGTGATTCTGGAGAACGCTTGTTGTCAAAATCACTTTTTGTCAAAATCATATCTCCTCATGATCCGCTACCTGTCTGTAGGCTGTGAGCGCTGGAAAAAAGTGTGAATACACAGCCCAGGCTCTGTAAACTGGCATGTAAACAGAGGGGGGGCACCGTAGCTGAGACACTGCAGGCAAAACATTTTTTTTTTCTGAGATTTGTGTCTATTTATCTTCCATAACATGTCTTCTTTCATACTCTATCTCTCTCTCCCTCTCTTCCATAACATGTCTTCTTTCATACTCTCTCTCTCTCTCCCTCTCTCTCTCTCTCTCTCTCTCTCTTCCATAACATGTCTTCTTTCATACTAGTATAAATCAAAGGTCCAACATGTACATTCAGGTGTTTATTTGACTAAACCTTGTCTGTTTTTTGTTTTTTTTGCCTTATTATAGCCTGTACTTCAGTCAGAGCTAAGCTAAACCTACAGTTTTAGCTGTCTGTGCCTTTCTTTATAGGACAGACACAGAGAGAGAGAGAGAGAGACACACACACACACACACACACACACACACAGGGACAGACAGACAGACACACACACACACACACACACACACACACACACACACACACACACACACACACAGGGAGAGACAGACAGACACACACACACACACACGGAGAGAGAGACACACACACACACACACACAGGGAGATAGACACACACACACACACACACAGGGGGGAGAGTGAGCGAGAGACACACACACACACACACACACACACAGAGGGAGAGAGACACACACACACACACGGATAGAGAGAGAGACACACACACACAGAGAGACAGACACAGAGAGAGAGAGAGACACACACACACACAGGGAGAGAGACACACATACACAGGGAGAGAGACACACACAGGGAGAGAGAGACACACACAGAGAGAGACACACACAGAGAGAGAGAGACACACACAGGGAGAGAGAGACACACACAGGGAAAGAGAGACACAGAGAGAGAGAGAGACACACACACACAGGGAGAGAGAGACACACACAGAGAGAGAGAGACACACAGAGAGAGAGAGAACACACACACACACAGGGAAAGAGAGACACACACAGGGAGAGAGAGAGACACACATACACAGGGAGAGACACACACAGAGAGAGAGAGACACACACACACAGAGAGAGAGAGAGACACACACACAGGGAGAGAGAGACACACACAGAGAGAGAGAGACACACACACACACAGGGAGAGAGAGACACACACACACACACACAGAGAGAGACACACACATACACAGGGAGAGAGACACACACACACACACACAGGGAGAGAGACACACATACACAGGGAGAGAGACACAAACAGGGAGAGAGAGACACACAAAGTCAGAGCAGACTTGGTTGAACATTTAATAATTAATAATTCATCAGTAGGCCTATGTTTTAATTATAATCTCTTTAAAATTACATACTTGCCATGTGTTTCCTTGTTTCTATGCCAACAGCCAACTGCCATCAAGTTTTATCATAGTCGTAAAAGTCTTATCTCAATTGTTCTTTTCTTTTTTGTTGCGTTATTTGTAGCCTAGAGCTTTTATTTTTTCAAGTAATTAAAACAATTAACATTTAAATAAGAAAACAGAACAATGCACATTTTGTATTTATTTATTGTAAAGAACACATAACTGAAACAAAAATTAAGGAATCTTAACGTAATGTTTGAGCATGAAAACGCTTATATGTGTAGGCCTATTTTTCTATTTTAAAAAAAAAATGCTACAGGTTAAAACCAAACGCGAAATTTTGAAGGCTACGGAAGCCCTCGCGGTCAGAGCTAAGCTAAACCTACAGTAGCTGTCTGCGCTTTTCCTTTATAGTTTATATGGTCCATGTTCCTG
>CM049400.1:36930000-36935000 GCA_026929865.2 Hyperoplus lanceolatus | reverse complement strand
TTTAACCTGTCTGTCTGTCTGTCTGTCTGTCTGTCTGTCTGTATTTAACCTGTCTGTCTGTCTTTCTGTCTGTCTGTCTGTATTTAACCTGTCTGTCTGTCTGTCTGTCTGTCTGTATTTAACCTGTCTGTCTGTCTGTCTGTCTGTATTTAACCTGTCTGTCTGTCTGTCTGTCTGTCTGTCTGTCTGTATTTAACCTGTCTGTCTGTCTGTCTGTCTGTCTGTCTGTCTGTATTTAACCTGTCTGTCTGTCTGTCTGTCTGTCTGTATTTAATAATGAAATAATAATAATGGATTGGATTTATATAGCGCTTTTCAAGGCACTCAAAGACGCTTTACAGGGTTCCAGGTTCCATTCATTCACACACAGTCATACCGGTGGTGGTAAACTACCATAGTAGCCACAGCTGCCCTGGGGCAGACTGACCTGTCTGTCTGTCTGTCTGTCTGTCTGTCTGTCTGTCTGTATTTAACCTCTCTGTCTGTCTTTCTGTCTGTCTGTCTGTATTTAACCTGTCTGTCTGTCTGTCTGTCTGTCTGTCTGTCTGTCTGTATTTAACCTGTCTGTCTGTCTGTCTGTCTGTCTGTCTGTCTGTCTGTCTGTCTGTCTGTCTCTGTTAGGGCCCTCTGGATGTGCCCTCAGGCTGCCTTCTGTCTGGTCTGGAGTCCTCGTCCTCTCAGCCAATCACGCGGCTTCATCTGACCGATGACATCATCGTCCAGGGACATCGCATCCAGCTGGGAAAACTCAAGCTCAAGGTTTACACTGTAACCGGGGCAACGGACGACCTGCAGGTAAACAAACAATACCTGGATTTAACCCTGGATTTAAGATATTTTTTTATATATTTTATTTTTATTATTTAGATTCTATATATTTTTTTATATATTTTTTATTAGGATATTTTAAAATATTTTTTTTCATTTTAGAATTTTTACATATTTCTATTTTTTAATTTTGGATATTTGTTTTAATATTTAATTTTTTTTCTTATATATACATTTAGATTTTATTTAAGGATACATTTTTCTACTTTATTTTTCCCTGGACAGATTGTAGGTATTATTGCCCTGAGGAAATAAAAAATGCTAAAAAAAATTATTAACAGTATTTTAATTTTAAATTCTGTTAACCGCTATATTCAATAACTATATAAAAAAAAAAGATTTACAAAAAAAATTCCCCTATTATTATTATTATTACTATTATAGAAAACAAAAAAGAAAATTATAAAAAACAAAAACAAAAGACAAAATAAAACAAACTTGTACTCTACTATACAGAAAGAAATGCCAAAAAAATATCTTAAAAAAAAAAAAATAAAATAAATAACATGGCGTACTCTACTTTACAGGTTTCTAAGGACATTGTTTAAACTAAAGGTAAATGTTAAGCAGAAAATAAAAAGTCAATGAGGTGTCATGTAGGTCCCTTCAGTGCTGTTATATAGTCCAGGAAAGGCTGACATGTCTGTTTAAACTTCTCCATATAATTTCCCCTCATTCTGCTGTATGGATGCTCCTCTCCCTCAGATCTCCCCTGAAGACAGCAGTGCCTCTTTCCTCAACCACAGCTGGGACGACTTCTACAGCCGGACAGGAATACAGTAAGACTTTAAAGATATATCCCAATAAATGTAGGGTTAGGATTAACAGGACAGCTGGGCCAAAGGAAGACTGAGGGAAGACTGAGGGGAGAAAACATGATGACTTTAAAGCTGGGGTGGAGGATTTGGGGGGGGCAATGGCAGTTGGGATAGACATTTGAATCCAAAATACCTCAACCGCTCCACTTGTTCTCTTTGGTCCCTCCCCTATGGTCCCTCCCTGACACGCTCTACACCAACAAAGTCGTGCCAAAAGTGAATGGACAGTCCCAACAGCCAATAAGAACAGAGAATCGGAGCCTCGCTCTGATTGGTCAAAGTGTACAGCTCATGTTAACTTTGACCAATCAGAAATCACATACCCCAGCTTTAAGTGATTAATATTTAGTAAGGGTCTAAGGGCAGATAGATAGATAGACAGACAGACAGACAGACAGACAGACAGACAGACAGACAGACAGACAGATAGATAGATAGATAGACAGACAGACAACAGGAACAACAGCTGGCGTGGTAAAAACACTACTGCTTACAAATAAAACTGATTTGATTTGATTTGGATTTGAGTAGTTCATCTTTGGAGTAATGAGCTGACCATTTTTTTCAGGCCGTCAGATCTGTGGTTCAGTGGTTCGAAGCGCTCCGTTCTCTCGGCTCGTCTCTTCCCTGTGATTCTGCACCAGACCAGCGGGGGCGGTGTGGGGCCGGAGCAGGGCGTAGGCTGGACCGCAGTGAGTTACTACTACCACATTATAATAACAATACATTTATTTTCATATTTCATTTAACCCGTGTGTGTGTGTGTGTGTGTGTGTGTGTGTGTGTGTGTGTGTGTGTGTGTGTGTGTGTGTGTGTGTGTGTGTGTGTGTAACCCTCATTTACAAAACAAATACAAAGCAACTGATAAAGAGAAGAAAAATATGGGGGGCGCCCTTAGCTCAGTTGGTAGGGCATCCCCCCCATGGGCCTCGGCCAGCAGCAGACCCGGGTTCGAATCCCACCCGCGGTCGTTCTCTGCATGTCACTCCCCTCTCTGCCCCATTTCACCTCTGTCTCTCTGCACTGTCAAATAAAGCATAAAAATGCCAAAAAAAAAAAAATCTTTTAAAGAAAAATTACGAAGAAAAATAAACATTTAAACATGATGTAGAATGAAAAAAAAAACAATCTTATGTGATTCTTTTGTCTCTTCCCTGTCATACTGCCTTCAGCCCATAGGTGGCGCTGTGGGTCTGACTGAAGGCTTGGGCTGGTTGCTAGGTAACACTGGCTCTCTGCACACCTGGAGGGAATCATGGCGTCTGTCACTACAGGTTTGATGTTTGTTTGTTTTTATGATTTTTTTTTTTTTTTTTTTTACAGATGGATAAAAAAACACAATAAGTAGACACATACAATACACACACAACCCCCTTCCCCCTTCCCCCTTCCCCCACCTCTCCCCACCCCCCTTCCCCCATCCCCCACCTCCCCCCCCACCTCTCCCCTTCCCCCTTCCCCCTCCCCCCACCTCTCCCCATCCCCCTTCCCCCACCCCCCACCTCCCCCCCCCACCTCTCCCCACTCCCCCCCCATCCCCCTTCCCCCTCCCCCACCCCCCCACCTCCCCCCCACCTCTCCCCATCCCCCCTTCCCCCTTCCCCCCCCCCCCCCCTCCCCCCCCCCCTCTCCCCTTCCCCCTCCCCCCCCCCTCTCCCCATCCCCCTCCCCCCTTCCCCCTCCCCCCACCTCTCCCCACCCCCTCTCCCCCATCCCCCTTCCCCCTCCCCTCACATAAACAGACAAGAGATAAAATAAGATACAAAAACAAAACTGGGGCAAACCTCACACGACAACTACAGTAGTATTTTGTGACTTTAATTTTTTAATAAATTTTCATATGTTTACTTCCCCTATAAGAGTTTTGTATTTCGTTTATCAATAAAAAAAAGTAATTAATTAATTAATTAATTAAATAAATACATTAATAATGAATGAATAAATAAATAAATAAATCATTAAATTTTCTTTTTTTTTTTTAAATAATTAAATTAAAAAATAATAAATAAATAAAGTCTGTCTCTACAGGTTTGATGTTTGTTTGTTTTTATGATTTTTTTTTCATTCATTCATTCATTCATTCATTCATTCTGGCACTAGTTTTTTACCTGTTGAATGTATGTTTAATTCCCCTATTAGAGTTTTGTATTTGGTTTATCAATAAAAAATATTGAATAAAAAAAAAAAAAAAAAAAAAAAAATTAAATGACAAAGTAAATAAATAAATAAATACTAGTCTGTCACTACAGGAAGTGATGTCACTAACACATCAGGAGGCGGAGCTCCAGTGGAGAGAGGAGCTACTGTTCCTACAAGGTTAGTAAACAAAGGCTGGAAAATTATTTATTTTTCCCCCAGAGAAGGAGAGAATAGAGCAGGAAAAGGCAGCTAGCATGCAAAAGAAAAAAGGGCAACAAAATCAAAACAACCCAGTGCATCCCAAACTAGACCAGCTGCCATGGCTACAGTAAGTTATGCAGGCCCATTTGTCAACTTGACAATGCAATTAAACTTTCAAATTTAGTTTTGCTTTCTTGCCTTCTTTTTAAGATTATTCCCATTAAGTTAACATTGTGACAAACAACCCCATAGTGTTTGACAACCGATCCCTTGATGGGGCTGGTTGTCACAATGTGTAAGGGTGTCTTTGATGATTAATTTCTTCTTTATTACAATAAGTTAGAAAAAAGTGAGGGGTACACATTTCAAGCCAACACCTTAAGCTTCAATTTTATGCAGGAATGACTATTGAAAGATGTTTAGGTGATGAGCAATTCTCACTAGAGTAAATAGTGTGCCTGCTATCCCCGGCCTCCCCTAGTGGGACAAACTAAATCTGTTTCTACCAAACTAAATAGCAGGGAGGATGGGGACTGGAACACAGGGTATATTTGAAGCTTCAGGGTCCTTGAAAACGGTGACATTTAATCTTGAAAGGGCAGGAAAAGTGGTTGAATTTCCCTGTTTAAAGTATATCTATCTATCTATCTATCTATCTATCTATCTATCTATCTATCTATCTATCTATCTATCTATCTATCTATCTATCTATCTATCTATCTATCTATCTATCTATCTATCTATCTACCTAACTGTCTATCTATCTATCTATCTATCTATCTATCTATCTATCTATCTATCTATCTATCTATCTATCTATCTATCTATCTATCTATCTATCTATCTATCTATCTATCTACCTAACTGTCTATCTATCTATCTATCTATCTATCTATCTATCTATCTATCTATCTATCTATCTATCTATCTATCTACCTAACTGTCTATCTATCTATCTATCTATCTATCTATCTATCTATCTATCTATCTATCTATCTATCTATCTATCTATCT
>CM049400.1:36910000-36922500 GCA_026929865.2 Hyperoplus lanceolatus | reverse complement strand
AACTCAGGTCACTAAACTTTATTGAATATTCTGTCATAGAAGAGAGTTAACATGTCCGACAGGTGTTAGTTACAATGTCATTGGAATCTGCCATTGAGTCAGTTCTATAACATCTCAAACAATGGTGTTAACAACAATTGTCTCCTCAGAACAGTAAATGATTACTTGGTGATTAATAAGTCATTAACTGAATCCTAGGTCAGGGTTAAGGTAGAGGCTGAAAATGAAAACAAAATTATTCATCTTATATTATATTAGGATTGACATTTTTTTTAAATACCACATAGAACGAAAGGATCAACTTCTAGTAAACCGAAAAATCCCCAATAAACAAGATAAAAATAGCGATAGCCCCCTCTAAGAATAGTAAACATCAATCATCAATTCTACCCTACATCAATGTTAAGGTCAGACATAAGGGAAAAAGACAAAATTATATATATATTCATTAAAGCTGCAGTGTGTAGAATTTTGGGTTTTATTTCCTAGCAGATTTTGTAGAAAGTAATTATAATATCCATAAGTACATTTAATTTAGTGCATAATAGCTGAAAAAAGTGTTTTGAATTATTATTTTTTCCCTTAGAAAGGGTCTTATATATGTCCATATTTCTGCATATTTTGGACCAAGGCCTAGTGCCGCCATCTTGAAAGTGTCATAGTTGGAATGTCATCAGATGCATTCTTTAAAATGTAGAATTGTTCTTGTCCTTGAAGGCCACTGTAGCTTCTGTTATTATTCTAAAGGGTTGGGGTTACCCAGGGAGCGTTGCATTCTTGAACTTTGTAGAACTTATTTGATGATGTCATATTACACACTGCACCTTTAAAGATATTCAAAATAAAACTAAAATCCCCCTAACCACTGATACATTCAACAAAACAAAGTTACGCAAAACCACCCTTTTGCATTGGCTATGATGAACCATTTCAACATACTAGTGTTGACAAAGCAAGATTATATCAATAAAGGCTCTTAACCTTTACTTATCAGGAATGGCGAAGTGGGGAGGGAGTTCGCCTCTGGTGTGCAGGGTCGGAGGTTCGATCCCCCGTCTCCCCGCCACATGTCGAAGTGTCCCTGGGCAAGACACTGAACCCCGAATTGCTCCTGATAGTTAGCTTAGTTAGCTTAGCACCCTAGTGCTAAGCCTACCCTGCGTGGTAGCTGCTGCTATCGGTGTATGAATGTGTGTGTGACTGGGTGAATGTGTACAAAAAACAATGTGAAGCGCTTTGAGTCTGTGATAAACGGAGATATAGCGCTATACAAGTCCATTTACCAATTAGAATAAAAAGTTACAATAATATACCAATATACAGTTTAAACTGAATGTCTACATGTGCAGTCAGTTTAAGAAGTCGGTGCGTAAAATCTACATGAAGTGAAAAACATATAAAATAACATATATAGTGTCAAGTAATCTGAATCCCTAACTGCCCCATACCAAGAGACTGGATCATTTAGAGGAGAGCGGCCGTTAACTGATGCGACTGGGGTGGTAGTAGGACCCGAGGGCTATTCGGTCCTGCTGCTGAGCCAGTGTAAGCAGGGTAGACCTCAGGACGAAGGCAGTTAGAAAAAGCTAGGCGTGTCTCCTCGCCACCAGCTTAATTATTCCTAGTTATTCTTGAATGGGTAATACCCTCAGGTGATAGGAATCGGACCCTTTAAACGGAGAGCTGGCACCGGAACCTCCTGTACAGGGGTAAATACTATCTAAAACTCCGGGATCTAAACAATAGTCACTTTATCACACCCTCCACACCAAACATTCCGGTCCCTCTGGTTTTCAATGTTTCTCAAATTTGTCAAGGGGCCGTGTTGGATGTTTTTCACACTTTAAATGTGAACACTCTGTCATTGCTCTTACTCAGGCAGATTCAGGTGGGCGTAATTGCCAAGGCAATAGGCCCAGAAGCCTGGGTAGAGAGGCTCGGTGAACTTGGTGCGGATGGTGTAGAGGTGTCTCAGTGTGTTGGCAGAGACAGTGTAGAAGGACAGAGTGCCAGCAGGCCAGTCCAGATACACCCCAACTCTCTTTAAGCCAGCAGAGGGCAAAGGAGCGCTGCACAAGGTGTTATTATCATGCCATACAGATAAACTCGAATTCCTCTCAAATCTCCAGGATTTGTTATTTCTTCCAAACTGACTTATTGAACCTTTCCTTTCTACTCCCTTATATGCAACAGCTATGAAAACTATTTCCTTGTCAGTATTGCTCACCTCAACCTCCCAGTACTTGCGCCCCTGTAAGCCCTCTTTGCACAACACCTGAGGCCATGTAGTAAACCTCTCTGGGTTATCATGGACATCTTTCTGCTGTGCTCCACTTGTTGCCTTCTTGTTTCCCTCAGACAGATGGAGCAAGTCGTATGCAGTGTTCGGGTCCAGGGTGAGATCACAGGCATCTGGGGGAGAAAACAAAACCAAAATGTTTCATTATAATTTCTGATGGTCAAACAGGTTTCCAGAGTAGCCTAATTAGTACAGTGTACTTCTGACTCAAGAACAAATATATGAAAATTACTTACACCAGATCAAATCTCTTCTGTCTGTGATATCCTCCGCATCATGGAAAAGAAAATGCTCGTTGATCAGATTGCCGTTCTTGTATCGGTAGATGGTTGCTCCTCTGTACTTCTGGTTAGGAAGGGATGCTACAAGGGAACGGAATCCTTTGTTGTCCTTCAGAGCTTCAGCGAGGTCTTCAAATCCTTTGGCTTTTTCTCTGATTTGTTTTATCACTTCAGCCGAGTAGTACCACTGGTCTTCAGCGTGACATTCTACTTGAATTGAATCCAAGTACTCGGTCATCCCGCCAAGGCAGGGGTCGCCACCCTCCAGGTACGTGAAAACAAAGCACAGAGCATGTTC
Organism: Hyperoplus lanceolatus; assembly: GCA_026929865.2. NCBI lineage: Eukaryota > Metazoa > Chordata > Actinopteri > Uranoscopiformes > Ammodytidae > Hyperoplus > Hyperoplus lanceolatus. The sequence continues at coordinate 36,919,622 of CM049400.1, read as the reverse complement.
TACACCTTGAGCAAGAACCTCTCTGTCCAACTCTGACTCTGTTTGGACGATTTTTATTCCCTCCATGGTATCTACACAGGCCCTGATGACGTTGATTTCTCTTTCCTCATGCTTCATCCACTTGCGTAGTTTGTCATGACTGAATGGCGACTTGTCTCTGTCTTCAAGGAACTTCTTTACTGAGGTCTCATCTTCTTCACCTGCACGGATGGAGGGCAGTGCCTTTGCCAAGGTCTTCTTGAGCTTATATTCGTAGGCACCACACAATTCTTTGAATTTGTTCAGCTTTTCTCTAATATGTGGACAGTTCTCTGCCATTTCTTCGTCCAAAGAATCGTTGCATCTCATTTTTATTTGGGTCAAATCTTCTAGAGCATCTTCAACTTTCCTCAGTAACCCAATGCTGATCTCTCTTTTCAGCTCAGCAGCTTTTGGGTCAAAGTGTGTGAGTGGCATCAGCCAAACCTCCACTGGCACAGTGTTCTCTCTGTCTTCACCCAGCAATGTTGGAAGTTCTGCATAGGTCTTCACTGCATCTACAAACGTTGTGGGGTTGCTCTTAAGAATGAAGTCACCATAGAATTTGCAGGAGAATTTATCAGTCAGCGATTTTTCTTCCTCACTCAGCTTGATGTCAACCTGCCCCCCAATACAGAATGAGGGGATTTTTTTCATCACAGCTTTCATGCTCCCACCAATCTCCTGAACGCTGCTGGCATCTACCTTCTCACTGTCAAACACAAAGATAAAACCTGCCCCGTAAAGGATGCCTGTGACTACATGAGTTGCAGAGCCCTGCTTAATGAGATCCAACTGTTGGGCATTCATTGTTGGGTCAGTCACTGACAACCCTCTGAACTTGGTGGTAGCTTTGTACTGACACGCCACCCTGCTCTGATTTATGGATTTCTTCTTATCATTCAGATACTTGGCAGATCCTTCAACTTCAATCAGTCCACCCAGGAAACTGGCCTTCAGAGAAGCATTAACATCCAGCAGGGAGGACTTGGAATTGGTAGAGTTGGATGCCGTGATATTAAATGCACTACTTTTCTGAGCCGTTACAACTGTCTTCTCTTGTAGAGTTTTTTTATCCCACAGTGTAAAACCTAAAGAAAATGGGAAGTAACAGTAACATGATAAGGCAGGGAAAATATGTTGTTAATATGAGTCAGGAAAGGTTAAAGCTGCAGTGTGTAGAATTTTGGGTTTTATTTCCTAGCAGATTTTGTAGAAAGTAATTATAATATCCATAAGTACATTTAATTTTGTGCATAATAGCTGAAAAAAATGTTTTGAATTATTTATTTTTCCCTTAGAAAGGGTCTCATATATGTCCATATTTCTGCATATTTTGGACCAAGGCCTAGTGCCGCCATCTTGAAAGTGTCATAGTTGGAATGTCCTCAGGTGCATTGTTTAAAATGTAGAATTGTTCTTGTCCTTGAAAGTTCTACAAAGTTCTAGAATGCAACGCTCCCTGGGTAACCCCCCCCCCCTTTAGAATAATAACAGAAGCTACAGTGGCCTTCAAGGACAAGAACAATTCTAAATTTTAAACAATGCACCTGATAACATTCCAACTATGACACTTTCAAGATGGCGGCACTAGGCCTTGGTCCAAAATATGCAGAAATATGGAGATATATGAGACCCTTTCTAAGGGAAATAATAATAATAATAATAATAAAAAAATTCAGCTATTATGCACTAAATTAAACGTACTTATGGATATTATAATTACTTTCTACAAAATCTGCTAGGAAATAAAACCCAAAATTCTACACACTGCAGGTTTAACAAAACACATGGAATTAGTTTGTGGTTATCTTTACACAATACACTAAGGAATGTTGCCCTACTCTATAGCCAACTTCTACAAAGTAAGTTACTGATAATAACCTTCAACAGTGTAAGAATTAGCCATCAATGATATCAGCCAAATGTACTGTCTAATATGTTTCTTTGTTTACCTGCTAACTACGGGCACTGCACTACGGATAAATTAAAAATAAGGTTTGGAGTGGAGTGAGGTGTAATTATGCTTTTTTTATGCAATAGGTGAGTTTTGGGTTGACTTTGGAATGAGTTTATTTAGTCTGAGATGCTGATGTTTGGAGGGAGGGAGCTCCAGAGGGCTAGATAAATAAAATGCTTAATGTCTGAGTTTAAAAATGCGTCATGTCACCCTTTATTTTTTTTAGATAATGCATATTCCAATCAATAAAAAGTTCCTGTACACCTATCAGCAGTAAGTACATTTTTTCAATATATATTTTGGGGATTTAAAAAAAAATAATCGGCCGATTTAATCGTTAAAAATAAAAAATAAATAAAAATAATCGGCATCGGCACTCAAAAATCCATATCTGTCGGGCCCTAGAAAAGGGGTTGTTCAGAATTTTGGACACAGTTCCTCATTTCCAAGTTAGCCTGTATGTTATTTTTTCATTGGAGACCGTTTTCAAAACATTTCATTCAGTCCCTCTAGTTGCAGAGTTCTCTGGTGCTAGGCTAGCGCAAGTCAATGGTTGTTGCTAGCCTTTTAAAGGGGCAGTGTGTAATATGACGTCATCAAGAAAGTTCTAGAATGCAACGCTCCCTGGGTAACCCCACCCCTTTAGAATAATAACAGAAGCTACAGTGGCCTTCAAGGACAAGAACAATTCTAAATTCTGAACAATGCATCTGATGACATTCCAAAAACATGGATGCCTCCATAAGACTTGCCTGCTCAATGTACAAAATCTAATATTAATATGTGTAATTCTCCGCTCAGGAGGATAATTCGGATTATTGGCAGAGGTGATTTTACACCAATGAGGACATATTTATGAATGAGGATATTGATTTTAGTTAATAAATTACTTAAAATGTTACACAGTGTCCCTTTAATAAAACAGTTTTACCTCTTCCACAGTACATCCCAGGCAAATCAATGTAACGCAGAATATCGATGTTTATGTCTGTTGATAGGATAATGTTAGAAATAAAACCAAATATAAATAAAACTTTTTTAGAAAAACTTGGACACATATAAGTTGTAAAAATTAAATAATAAGAAGAAAATGTTTTACTCTTGCTAGGTTTTGGAAATAGCAAGAGTAAAACAATTATTTATTTGTAAATGCAAATGTATGCACAGTTAGTTATTGACAAATTTGCATATTTATTCAACCTTTTCTGAAAAATGTATAATATAAAATATTAAGTTACTTTAAAGGTGCAGTGTGTAATATGACATCATCAAGAAAGTTCTACAAAGTTCTAGAATGCAACGCTCCCTGGGTAACCCCAACCCTTTAGAATAATAACAGAAGCTACAGTGGCCTTCAAGGACAAGAACTATTCTACATTTTAAACAATGCACCTGATGACATTCCAACTATGACACTTTCAAGATGGCGGCACTAGGCCTTGGTCCAAAATATGCAGAAATATGGACATTTATGAGACCCTTTCTAAGGGAAAAAATAATAATTTAAAACATTTTGTTCAGCTATTATGCACAAAATTAAATGTACTTATGGATATTATAATTACTTTCTACAAAGTCTGCTAGGAAATAAAACCCAAAATTCTACACACTGCAGGTTTAAGAGGGGATAACCACTAAAAAGCTACCATTTTAAAAAGGTCTATCAACTCAAAACCTCTCACAGTGATGTAAAGGATATAACAAATCACACCTAGGATTTGCCCAGCCAGATGGTACGGATATCTGGTCTGGCCCATGGACTATATACAGTACTCAAACTTTAAAAAGCAAGGTACGGGTAAGGAATTTATTCCCAGATTTTCACAGTATGCCCTCATTAACATTGTCGGCCGAAACATAGTGTCTGACTTGCATATTAAAGTATTTATTGGAGCATATAGCTGTTGTGCAGACTTTATTTTCTTTGAACTTGGAAAGGGTCACAAGTACATTGTAGTGAAATCGTGTTAACTGCTCTATGAGGTTGCTTCAAGTATCCTGTTAGCAGAGGTTTAACCCGGAAGATATACACAGTATGTATATAAGTCAACACTTGCCTGGGATCAGTTCATCTTTCCGTGCATCATAGAACATTCCTAAGGTGAAAGGTCGACCCAGGGCAGCTATCTGCATATTATCTGAGTCCATTTCTCCATCCTGTTGAGACATGCAAAAAAAATTGAAATCGGTTCATCCTAGCCTGAGAAAAGGCAGAAAGAGTGTTTTTTTTAACCCTATATTTCTCTTTCTCGTGACATCACAGAAAGAGAAATATAGGGTTAAAAAAAACTTACTTTGTAAATATTACTGTGATGTCTTTTACTGTCTTTTACTGTGACATCACAGTAATATTTACAAAGTACGTTTTCTTTGTGCCCGTCAGAAGACGAGCAGCTGAGTTCTGTACAAGCTGCAGGCGACGCAGCGAGCGCTGGTCTAAACCTACATACAGTGAATTGCAATAATCCAGTCTTGAGAAAACGAAGGCATGAATAACCTACTCCAGGTCACTGGGAGAGAGGTAAGGTTTTAGGCCAGAAGTCTCAGCTGGAAGAAGGCACCTTTGACTACAGAGACAATTTGCTTTTCAAATTTAAAATCTCTGTCAAACATGACACCAAGGCTCTTCACATCAGAGCAGTTTGTTAAACCCAGGGATGAGGGTAGAGCAGCAATACAGTCGGCATAACATTCTACACGCCTAAACACTATACCTTCTGTCTTCTGTCTGAGACTCAGGAAACTAAGACTCATCCAAGTCTTCATTTCATTTAGACAAGCAAGAACATGTTTTGCAGTTTATTTTCAAAGGGAGATAAATCTGAACATCATCATAGCAATGAGAAGACACATTATGTTTGCGGAGAATGGATCCAAAGGGCAACATATACAGAGAAAACAATAAAGGACCTAAAACAGACCCTTGGGGTACCCCACTAGTAAAAGGGGTCGCACTAGAAGAAAAAAGTCCTAAATTAACTGAGAAAGTCCTATCAGTCAAGTAGGACTGGAGCAGCTTGAGGGCAGCGCCCTTGATACCAACATACTGCTCTAGGCGTGACAGCAGAGTCCTGTGATCGACTGTGTCCAAAGCAGCTGTTAAATCTGATGTCACCATGATAGCGGCACACCCAGAATCAACAGTTACAATGAGATCATTAAAAACTCTTCAAAGGGCAGTTTCTGTGCTATGCCGGGGTCTAAAACCAGACTGGAACTTTTCAAAAATGTCATTACTCTCTAGAAATGATAGCAGCTGGGTGGCCATTACTTTCTCCAACACTTTTAATAAAAAGGGGAGTTTCGAGATAGGCCGAAAGTTAGAGAGGATAGATGGGTCAAGACCAGGCTTTTTGATTAGTGGCTGCACTATGGCATGCTTAAAAGGAGCTGGAAAACACGCTGAGCTAAAACAAGCATGAAACAACAATAAAATGAACGAGCCAACAGAATTAAAAACATTTTTAAAGAGACGCGAAGGAATGTGTGGCCAAGTTTTGAGTCAGCCAGCACTGCAACAGAGCAATTTCCGAGAAAAGATTTTCTTTTTGATATTCTGTCTCACTGTTAAAATTATTGACTGCTCATTTCTTTGTAAGTGGGCAAACTTACAAAATCGGTGAGGGATCAAATACTTATTTCCTCCACTCTATCTATCTATCTATCTATCTATCTATCTATCTATCTATCTATCTATCTATCTATCTATCTATCTATCTATCTATCTATCTATCTATCTATCTATCTATCTATCCATCTATCCATCTATCCATCTATCCATCTATCTATCTATCTATCTAGTTGTCTGTCTGTCTGTCTGTCTGTCTGTCTGTAAACCTGTCTGTCTGTCTGTCTGTCTGTCTGTCTGTCTGTCTATCTATCTATCTGTCTGTCTGTCTGTCTGTAAACCTGTCTGTCTGTCTGTAAACCTGTCTGTCTGTCTGTCTGTCTCGCTGCAGGTACCAGTAGCATCCTGGCGGGGGCGCTGTTAGCTGCTGTCTACAGATGCACCGGACAAACTTACGACACAGACTCACTGATCCACGCTGTGCTTTACCTGGAGCAGATCCTGACTACAGGTCGTCTTTTTAATCATTATTTATTTGTTTCATGTGCAATCTTGGTCTGTGCGCAAACATTCTTTCCGATTGTGTTTATTATTGACGAGGAACTTTCAGTGTGTGTTCATTCTAGCGCCCCCCCTTTGGACAAAAGCGGTAGTGTTTTTTACCACGCCAGCTGTTGTTCCTGGGTGAGCGTATACCCCATGACAAAGGCATTAAGAAAAACTATATAAAAATAGCATTCTTTTAGCACTGATGGCTTTGAAAGATCATCCAAATAAATATTAAAAAGAAAGGGAGATAAAATGCTTCCCTGCCTAACTCCGTTACTTACATTGAATGGGGCAGACATAGAGTTACCCCATTTCACATACATAGACTGATGAGCATACCAAAAAGCCAAGATTCTAACTAAATATTTGGGAACCCCTCGGTTGTGCAGTTTGAGGAATAGCTTCTCATGATTCACACGATCAAAGGCTTTTGAAGCATCAATAAAACACATACAAATTGTGGAATTTTGCCTGTTATACAAATCAAGTACCTCATTTAAGGCAAAAATACACATATCTGTGCCATGTTTAGGTTTAAAGCCGAACTGGTTGTCAGAGGTCAATAGAAAATGCTCCAACCTATTCAGTATAATCCTCTCCAAGACCTTGGATAAAACACTGGCCAGAGCTATAGGCCGGTAGTTAGCCGAGCTGTTAATTTTTCCAGCTTTGTCTTTAATGATGGGCACTAATGTGACAGATAAAATAGAATCAAGTAGAATACCATGGGTTAAGAACCCAGTGAAACAAATAGCAATTAAGGGGCATAGTTTTCTACTTGCAAGTTTGAAGTGCTCTGCAGATATCTTATCCATACCACAAGCCTTATTATCTTTTAGCATCATAATAGCATCATATATCTCTTGAGGGGAAACCATCACGTCTTCATTGCTATCAATGTTACTCGCTGTGAAAGAGTTACTTTTAACACAGTTGAGGAGATCATAAAAATGTTTCTGCCACAACTGAGTAATTTTCTCTGAGCCTCTGACACCATCAATATTTGTTGGTAACGATGTTTTACAATTATTAATTCTTTTGATTTCTTTCCAGAAATCAACAGGACTATTGAATTGCAGTTTCTTTGCAAGAGAGTCAGACCTCATTGTATTTTCATTACTCTTAATGAAACGTAGTGCATATTTAAATTTTGCATTTGCATGCTTCTTATATTCAAATAAGGGACCATGTTTATGTCTGCCTGACTCAACCCATGCTTTGAAGGCCTTTCTTGCCTCAGCATGAATCTCTTCCACATAGTCATTCCAGCCTGGCTTGACTTTGTACAGTCTGTGGGTCTTATACAGGGGCCTGCTTGACGCAAGGAGAGCCTTCACAATATTATCATACATGGAGCACAGCTCAATACCATGTTGAGGGTTCTTACAATTAATATCATGGCATGCAATGGAATATTTTGGTAATTCAATGTTGCTCAGCAAGATGTCAGTCCGAAAATAGTACTCCTTAAGATCATCCTCAGACAGGTCAGACCAATCTATTTTACCCTCACGTACATTGTTATCTACAGACACAAGAGTGGGTGTATTGCCTAGATTTACAGATAGAGAAATAGGCACATGATCAGTAGTGGCAAATTCATAATTAATTCTCATGGACTCCAAGGAGTCATGTGCATCAGCTGAGCAGATACAGTGATCTAGCCACGAGGTTGTGTGCCATGCCTCGCTGATGTAAGTGTAGCTATTATTAGGCAAAAGCACTTTGCTAGAAAGGATCAGACCATTATCAGAGCAAAACTGCATTAAATATGTGGCAAATAAGGAGCTACCATCGGAAACATCTGCATTCATATCACCCACAATGAAGATGCACGTGGAAGCATTATCTTGAATGAAAGACATAACACAAGCCAATCTATTAAGATATTCATCTTCATTTTGAGGACACTCGTAAGGTGTATAAATGTTTAAAATAATGAAGTTTTTATCACCACTATTAAACTCAATTCCTATTGCCCAATCAACACCCAGTCTAACCACCTTAACCAGCTGATCATATTTGTTGTGCCATAGCACGGCAACACCACCAGGTATCCTACCACGAACTATCCCGGTACTCAGGTCGGTGGTAGATTCACCTGGCCCATAGAAATCTTCATGCAGGGAATTTAGACCCTCTAAATCCTGCTTTGGGAAAAAGGTTTCTTGTACACATAGTATATCACAGGCCTCCAAGAGTTTATCCACTATAAGGCGGCGCGATTTGTCAGCGTCACTGTGTCCAACACGCAGTCCCCGAGCATTAAAAGACGCGATATTGATATCCATACAGTTTATCCATCCCGGGCCGTAGCCTGGCTGCTGCTCGCCTGTGGAGCTACAGGTGTAGAGACAGTCACAGAGCGCAGCAGCTGCAGGCCAGCCCCTCCACCTGATGTAGCCGCCGCGCTGTCACTGTTTACTTTCGGACTTCGAGCCTCGAAATATCGACGTACATAGATCCCCGCCGGCCAAATTTGTGGATCGTATATTTCGTCCACTTCATTACATTCAGCAGTAACATGAAACGAACTGAATCTGCTGCGGGTGGAGTCAATCTTCCGACACGTCACAGATCTGCCCAGTTTCTCTGTCAGGTAATCACTGAGTGCGATCGCATCCAGACCAGGGGAAAATCTAGTGGCAAACACACTGACCAACTTAGTTTTAATCACTGGGATGTTACTCACTGTGTCAGAACAAAGGTTTCCCATTTTCCTATGGTCGCGTTTTAAACGGGTCTGCGTACCGCCAGGTTTCGGCTGAACGGCCACTTTTAGTGGCTTCTGAGGCTTACGCTTCCCTTCCTTCAGGACAGTGCTCCAAGCTGGTAACAGAGGTGTGGTGCCCGTCTCCTCACACAGTGGCTGGAGGGCAGAACCCACCGACCCCTGCGTTATACTATCTCTGTGTGGGTGTGTGTGTGTGTGGGTGTGTCTGTGGGTCTGTATGTGGGTGTATGTGTGCATGGGTGTATGTTTGTGTGTGTGAGAGTGTGCATGGGTGTATGTGTGTGTGTGAGTGAGTGCGTGTGTGTGTGTATGTGTGTGTGAGTTGTATAACGTCTCTAATGTCAGATCTGAGCTATTCATAGCACGATGTGGCAAGATATTGCAACATGTGACCCGTGTCTGCTTACTGCTCTGTTTGCAACCCCTGCTGGTGCTGCAGTCTATAAGGTCACTGTATGACCTGTGACCTAACTCAACCTTACTAACTTCTTTTCAATAACATAAATATGTTGGAAACCCTACACATGTTTACAAAAAAATAGTTGTCACGTTCACTGCTGTCTCTCTGTCTCTCTGTCTCTCTGTCTCTCTGTCTCTCTGTCGCTCTGTCTCTCTGTCTCTCTGTCTCTCTGTAATCAAAGGTCCAACATGTACATTCAGGTGTTTATTTGACTAAACCTTGTCTGTTTGCGTCTGTATATTTCTCCTATACAACCATCTTTAACGGACATTATCTCAACATTAGTTTTTTCTTTCCCTCAACACTCTGAACCAAAAATCTACAACTTCTAAA
>CM049400.1:36897500-36900000 GCA_026929865.2 Hyperoplus lanceolatus | reverse complement strand
GCACTTGGAAAGTGTCTTGCCCTATGAATTAAAGGTGTTTTTATATGTATAATATTTTTGTAACCAACCTAGAATTTTTGGTTTTCGTACCAAAAGCGATAATAGATTTCAGATAGAACTTAAAGCTGGGGTGGAGGATTTGGGGAGAAAATAGCAGTTGGGATAGAGATTTGAATCCAAATACCTCAACCGCTCCACTTGTTCTCTTTGGTCCCTCCCCTATGGTCCCTCCCTGACACGCTCTACACCAGGGGTGTCAAACTCATTTTGGTTCGAGGGCCACATACAGCCTCTCTGATCTCAAGTGGGCCGGACCAGTAAAATAATGGCAAAATAACGTACAACTCCAAATCTATAGTTTTATTTTTCAGTAATATGCTTTATCATTCAGCCTACATATGTAACCTACATTATCACGGATCAAAAGGGATCTCTGTACCCTCCAGGAAATGTATTAGTAAAGGTTGCTGCTGGCCATGGGAATAAGAGGTGTGGCGCAGAGCGCCGCAGCAAAAATTTTGGGGGTATTTTGCTCAAAGATGCCAATACGCACTAATAATGTAGTATTTGTGTATTCCTTGTTTGAATACACAAATACTACAGGCACTTTTGTCCAATTTTGTTTACTATATGTACAGGGACACATTTTGTGCAAACATGCAGACAGTACAAAATACACTGTTTTGATTTATTTTTAAATACAATATTGGTTGTTTTGGAATAAGTTTTTCCCAATTTAAAACATAAAAATAAAGCAGCATGGAAAATTAGAAAATAAATCTTGTAGGCCTACACTAGCATGCTCCTGCTCGTTTCGCGCGCGCAGGGCCACAGACACACCGCGCTGGCTAGTACATTAATTGTTCAGCACTTAAAAATAATTTTTTTTTATTTTATTATTATTTTTTTGGTTTTTACTTTGCCATAAAGCACTGGAGGAAACATTAATAGCGGTGAACCAAGATTGCCATTTACCACGTTGCTAAAATCTGCTTTTTTAAATTTTGGCTGCCCCCTAGTGGCTGGAGTGAGCAGCTCTTCTTAGATGCAAGTTCATCAATTCATGGCTTAAAATCCTGAGCTGTGGAACTTTCAGCAGACATTCCTAGCTGAAAGCCACGTAAGTTTCCTAACAGTTGGGAGTGTATGCGACGTGCGGATATGGCACAGACTCCATTTAAAAAAAAAATAAAATAAAAAAATCATGATTTTTTTTTTTTTTTTTCCAGAATTGATTCAAATCGGCCGAATTGATTCGCGGGCCAGATCAAATCGTGTCGCGGGCCACATCTGGCCCGCGGGCCTTGAGTTTGACACATGTGCTCTACACCAACAAAGTCGTGCCAAAGTGAATGGACAGTCCCAACAGCCAATAAGAACAGAGAATCGGAGCCTCGCTCTGATTGGTGAAAGTGTACAGCTCATGTTCACTTTGACCAATCAGAAATCATATACCCCAGCTTTAACAGTAGTGACAAAGTGCTTTTCCTAAAAAAACGTTAATAACTGAATAATTCTGGTAAAAATGTGTGAAAAATGTTTAAGACGTTTAATAGGAAAACAGACGCTCAAACTGTTACAAAGACAAAGTTTATTTCCATATATTTTGTAAACATTTGCAGTTTGGAGCACATATATCTATGACATCATCCTTAACTAGACATTCACTGCGTCAAGCTTGGACCCTTAAAGAGGACCTATGATGCTTTTTGACTTTTATGACCTATAAACGTTGTTATGATGATTTATAGTCATGCTTAACCATACTAAATTATCAAATAATGACTTACATGCATTTCGACGTATTCCCTGCTGACCGTCTGGGGTGTCTGCGCAGACCACTAAACACAGTCGAGAAGTTACGTGTTTAAAGCGGTCTAGCCTTTCATAATTTGTGACGTCGCATAAAACTTTGTGACGTCTCCACGCGGATGTTTCCATGTATGGTAAGGCTGTCACTTCCCTGTTCGCGTCTGCCTCGCGCCCTTATAGGTCCATGCTCGCGCTTCCCGCCACTGAAAGTGTTCCGGAAGGAAGGTAACCAATCACAACGGAGTGGGGTTTGCAGGAGGGGGGGGGGGGGAGGGGAGCAAAGATGACCAAAGCACACACACTCAAGTGTTGACAGGACGTGCTGGATCGCCAAAATAAGAGAAAGAGCTTCCCGAAAATCTACATAGTTTTTTGTGATGTGATTGGTGTCAGGTTGCTCTATAGCAGTGTAAAACAAGAAATTAAGACCAGAAAAGTAGTATAATAGGAGATCTTTAATTATATTTTTATTTCAGAAACACTCTATGTGTGGCCGGGTATTAAAAGTCATTAGGCCAGGGGGGGATTTTGTACAAGTAACCTTAAAATGATTTGGTCATTCATCGATAGAATATATTGTGCCCTTTTTTTTGCACTGAGCACCTGCCCCCGAAAATGTCTGTGCACGCCACTGCCCTTAATAATAGATTTAATTCATTATTTTAATGTACAAAATGGCACAATAATA
>CM049400.1:36885000-36890000 GCA_026929865.2 Hyperoplus lanceolatus | reverse complement strand
TGTGTTCTTTTTAACCCTATATTTCTGCGTGTCTGTCTGTCATGTATGCTACATGAATTTTATTATGAAAATACTATTATTCTTCCGAAACTCGGTGAAGTAGGGCTTGACGTTTGGCTCCTTTGTAACCATCGTTCGCTTTTTTAGAACTACAAAAATACAAACTACAAATATATTTTCATAGTTTAAAAGCTAAACAGTTTATAAACGAGTCGCGTGATGGACAGATACCTTTAGGAGAAGCTGTAAGTTGTTGAAATGTTCGAGGGAGATTTCAGCCGCAGCCATGTTGGCACGTGACGTCATGTGACTGACAGGATGGCGCTAGTGCTCATGGGAAATGTAGTACACTCAGAAAACGTCTTCAAAAACAATTATTTTAATAATATAAAAATGCATTCAACAATAGGCTGAATCTATACAAGTAATAATAAAATTAATAAAAAAAAAACATTTAAATCAATAAATAATATTAATATCGTGTGAATGTCGATAGTTAGCCTGCTGCTATCGGTGTATGAATTTTTTCATTTAACTTTTATTTATCCTCGAGAGACCAATTGAGGGGTGACCCTCATTTTCAATGATGTCGAGTCAATGTGTGTGTGTGTGAATGGTAACGTGGGAAAGGAAAACAGGTCTCCCTTGCAAAAGAGTCTCCGGTCTCAATGGGATTTACCTGTAGAAATAAAGGTTAAAATAATAATAATAATAATAATAATAATAATAATAATAATAATAATAATAATAATAATAATAATAATAATAATAATAATAATAATATAGCCTATGCATTACTATCTAAATGTTGCTGCAGTTGAAATCAGTTAGAGGATATTATCAAAAATATATAAAAAAAATAATATTGATTTCATTATGTAAAAATACATACACAACAATATATCTACATGAGTAATAATATGAAGAAAAAATACATAAAAAATTTAAATAAATTAATATAGCCTATGCATTACTATCTTAGTGTTGCTGAAAAAACTCCTGTTAAACATTGCATACCGACCCTTATTATACTGATCTATGATACCGACACATGAGAAAAAATCAGTACACCCACGGAACTGTTAGAGGATACAAACACAAATATAATTATTATTTTTATTTCTTTTTTTAAATGTATTTAATTATGTAAAAAATCATAGATAGTATATGGTAAAAAACTACATTAAAACATTTTATTATAGTGGGGGAAAAAAAATCCTCCAGGCGGGGGCGGGGTGGAGCAGCGAATCTCTGCGGGGAAACAGAGCCTCTCAGTCGGAATGAATCTCGTCTGTAGCCGGGGGCTCTTCCGGTGATATACGCTGGACCACTGGCTATTTGTTTAATTATTTGTTTGTTTATTTGAGTGAGGTGACGTCAAAATGTCTGTCTCAGGGATGAAAAAGCAGCTGCATAAAGCGAGCCAGGTAAGTGCGCCGAACCGGGTTAAAATATGACGTTTATATTGGGCTATTTTGGTCTTTTTGTAGGCTTTAATATCTAACCTACCAGGGGATTAATGTCTTGCGGAAGTAGGCTGCTACTGTATCGGCTACTGTTTGTTGTTTTAACTGCGACACGAGGCCTGCAGCGACCGATCCATCACATTACGTCATTTTAAGCACTGATTATTTAGCCTTTACTGTTTTATAATATTATACCAATAATGTTGACGTTAAGCTAAGCGCACTATAGTAAGACTGCTGTTGCAACTACTGGCTTTGTATACTGTATTATAGCTTGCTTAATACAAGCACATAGCTTCTGTACAGGGTATTTTAATTTTTTTTTAATTTTATTATTATTATTATTATTATTATTATTATTATTATTATTATTATATTGCACACTTGTATTGCACTGCGAGTTTTTGTGTTTGTTTTTTAAGGTTAATATTGCACACTTATATTGTATTTTGAGCTGTAGAACACTGAACACTTAGATTTATCCTTTACTGTTTATTCCAATATTAGACCAATAATGTTGATGGTAAGCTAAGCGCACTAAAGTCAAGTCAAGTCATGTCATGTCAGCTGTGTTGTCAATAACTTCACATGTACTAGACATATCGAGAAGACGTTACTATCCCGCCGTGAACAGATAAAAGTACACAGGCAAAACACATAGACATTTCCTAACACTACTAATAGACAAAATATATAGACAATGATATATAGAAGAGGACTATTATAGCAGGACTGGCATAGTAGGACTAGCCTGGTCCTACCAGACCATCGTACTTCATTTAGCCTGGTGCTACCAGACCATCGTACTTCATTTAGCCTGGTGCTACCAGACCATCGTACTTCATTTAGCCTGGTGCTACCAACCATCGTACTTCATTTAGCCTGGTGCTACCAGACCATCGTACTTCATTTAGCCTGGTGCTACCAGACCATCGTACTTCATTTAGCCTGGTGCTACCAGACCATCGTACTTCATTTAGCCTGGTGCTACCAGACCATCGTACTTCATTTAGCCTGGTGCTACCAGACCATCGTACTTCATTTAGCCTGGTCCTACCAGACCATCGCTTCATTTAGCCTGGTGCTACCAGACCATCGTACTTCATTTAGCCTCCCCTTATTTCATTTGTACAGAAGGTCTGGCAGTGCTGTAATTGGCAAACGTTCACTCATGGAGGCGGGTGTCTGTTAAAGTTTAAAACTATTGGATCTGCCCAGTGCCACTCTGGATTAGCCAACCAATCGCATAACGTTTGGTCGTCACGTGTGTCATGAGCCGGCTTCTGGCAACTGAAACTGGAGCGCGACTCTCGCTCTGTTCGCTGATTGGACCGGCTGTCGAATCTCCAGCAAAACTGGGAAATGGGCTGTACCCCCAGACTGACTACTGAAGGGAAAATAAAATTTGGCCGGAAGTAGGCGGGTGGGCGGAGCCAGGCTATAGTAGGACACACATGTTCTGTCAAATAAGATTATAGGCTATATGATTATAGTTATGTTATTGCATTTGTGCCATTCGGACACACATGGAGTAGGAGATACAGTATCTTGTCAGTCAAGCCTTTAATAGTATAAGATACTTTACTTTGAAGAGGAGGATTTAACACGAATATTAAAACGTTCATTTTATCCCCATAACGTGTTGCTTGTCTCTGCAGCTTGTGAGCGAGCGTCTGATGGGCGCTGAAGGGACAAAGATGGATGAAGACTTTCTCAAGATGGAAAAGGTAAAACTGGGAAAAATACAATCTTTACTTTATCTACTTTAATCTTTACTGCTCATACAGACAGACAGGTTAGACAGACAGACAGACAGACAGACAGACAGTCAGGTGTGATGTCTTTGCACTTAAAGCTGGGGTATGTGATTTCTGATTGGTCAAAGTTAACATGAGCTGTACACTTTGACCAATCAGAGCGAGGCTCCGATTCTCTGTTCTTATTGGCTGTTGGGACTGTCCATTCACTTTGGCACGACTTTGTTGGTGTAGAGCGTGTCAGGGAGGGACCATAGGGGAGGGACCAAAGAGAACAAGTGGAGCGGTTGAGGTATTTGGATTCAAATCTCTATCCCAACTGCCATTTTCTCCCCAAATCCTCCACCCCAGCTTTAACAAGGACTGCACTTTGTTTTGCTGTATGTGTCACAATGAAGATAAAGATATTCTATTCTATATTCTATCTACTTAACATCTGAATTAAAGGCCTACTTCACCTGGTGGGAATATGAAGGTGTATTGAACTCTGGGATCCTATGTAGTATAAATATGCAAACATTTTAGAAATCGGTTCATCCTAGCCTGAGAAAAGGCAGAAAGAGTGTTTTATGGTCTCACTGTCTAACCCTACATGTTGCACAGTTGTGACATCACAACTATGCAAAATGTAGGGTTAGACAGACACTCTTTCTGCCTTTTCTCAGGCTAGGATGAACCGATTTCTAACATTTTTGCATATTTATACTACATAGGATCTCAGAGTTCAATACACCTTCATATTTCCACAGGTGAAGTAGGTCTTAACCTTCTTCTTGTAATGAATGTATAATATAATGTTTCTCTATCAGAGTGTGATGGCGATACATTCTCTACTGTCTGAGCTGATCTCCAAAACTACAGAATTCATCCAGCCAAACCCAGGTAACACACAGACAGACAGACAGGTTAGATAGACAGACAGACAGACAGACAGACAGACAGACAGGTTAGATAGACAGACAGACAGACAGACAGACAGACAGTCAGACAGACAGACAGACAGGTTAGACAGACAGACAGACAGACAGACAGACAGACAGACAGACAGACAGACAGGTTAGACAGACAGACAGACAGACAGACAGACAGACAGACAGGTTAGATCGACAGACAGACAGACAGACAGACAGACAGACAATTGGGGGCGCCTCCAGGGTGAAGGGCCTGCACAGACCCGGTCGACCGGGGTTCATGTCATTCCCCTCTCTGTCTGTCTGTCTGTCTGTGGGTCTGTCTGTCTCCGTCTGTCCTCTCCACAGCAGACCCGGGTTAGAATCCAGCCCGGGTCGTTCTCTGCATGTCATTCCCCTCTCTGTCTGTCTGTCTGTCTGTCTGTCTGTCTGTCTGTCTGTCTGTCTGTCTGTCTGTCTGTCTGTCTGTCTGTCTGTCCGTCTGTCCTCTCCACAGCAGACCCGGGTTAGAATCCAGCCCGGGTGGTTCTCTGCATGTCATTCCCCTCTCTGACACATTTCATCTCTGTCTCTACACACTGTCTAATAAAGTTAAAAAAAAAACACCCAAAAATTATCTTGAAAAAAAAAAAAAAATCCACTGAATATATCATTTTCAGGGGGCGCCTTTAGCTCAGTTAGTAGGGCGTCCCCCTCCCGGGCCGGGCCCAGCAGCGGACCCGGGTTTGATTCCAGCCCGCGGTCGTTCTCTGCATGTCACTCCCCTCTCTGCCCCATTTCACCTCTGTCTCTACACTATCAATAAAGCATAAAAATGCCCAAAAAAAAAATATCTTTAAAAAAAAAAAAAAAAAAAGAGAATATAT
>CM049400.1:36870000-36872500 GCA_026929865.2 Hyperoplus lanceolatus | reverse complement strand
CGTCAGGACCAAGACGGTGAAAAAGGCCGCCCGGGTCATCATAGAGAAATACTACACGCGCCTGGGCAACGACTTCCACACCAACAAGCGAGTGTGTGAGGAGATCGCCATCATTCCCTCCAAGAAGCTGCGCAACAAGATCGCTGGGTAGGTTCATTTCTGTCTGTCTGTCCGTCTCTCTCTCTGTCCGTCTGTCTCTCTTTCTCTCTGTCTCTCTCTCTCTCTCTGTCTGTCTGTCTCTCCCTCTCTCTGTCTGTCTGTCTCTCTCTCTGCAACAAGATCGCTGGGTAGGTTCATAACTTTCTTTCTTTCTTTCTTTCTCTCTGTCTCTCTCTGTGTCTCTGCTTCTCTCTCTCTCTGTGCGCAACAAGATCGCTGGGTAGGTTCATAACTTTCTTTCTTTCTTTCTCTTCTCTCTCTCTGTTTCTCTCTGCAACAAGATCGCTGGGTAGGTTCATAACTCTTTCTTTCTTTCTCTCTGTCTCTCTCTGTGTCTCTGCTTCTCTCTCTCTCTGTGCGCAACAAGATCGCTGGGTACGTTAATACATGTTTGAATCTTTAATAACATGTCTGGGTACGTTACACACATTGCGTTTATGTGTTTAAACCACGGTTAACCACTATAGGCTACATCATAAATACATGTTTTAATCTTTTGATAACATAAACTTCATGACCTTCATAGAATATGGACAAGCTCATGTGTAGACCCATAACTCTAGGTTGAGCTGTTTAGCTTTAGAGCTTGTGTTATTAGTTTTCTCTTATGCCTCGAAACAAGAAAACTAGAATATGTTTGTAAACCAAACTGTGGGCCCTGCTGCTGTAAACAACAACAGTGAAACAGTAACTTTTCAGGAAGCTTTCTAACTTCAAACAGTGTTCCAGGGATCACATTTTCCCTGTGAGGAAAGTTTGTTTATTCAGTTATTATGAGAATAAACCTTAGAAAATGTTTCACTTCTCTGACACACACAAAGTTGCACCTTTAATGTCCCCTGTATCGAAAGTGTCCGTGGCGTATCCCAGTAGCCGTGGTCATTGATAGTACAGGAACATTACGCTGAGAGCCTTTCCCGTGTTTGAAGGATGGCTGTTCCTATCAGACCCTGATGCTCTCAGACATTTTAATATATCAACGTCTGTTTACCTTCTCAAAAAATATTCATTCTTATAACTGTGTGTATTCTGGTTCTAGTTCAAACAAGTCAAATTCAACAGTCCACACACTTTACAGACACACAAAAGACACAGAGGGAGTATACAGTTCTAGTTTAAGAACAATGATAAAATGTATTGTGGTTATCACTTGACCATTTAGCACTTATTGCGTGTGTGTGTGTGTGTGTGTGTGTGTGTGTGTGTTTATTTATTTTTATTATATTTATTTTAATTTTTGTATTTTAAAAATGTGTTCATAGTATTTTGTTTGCAAGGACCCCCTCGAAAACGAGATGGTTTCATCTCAAGGGGTTATCCTAAAAATAATTTGAATGTAATCTTCAGGTATGTGTATATCTGACCATATATTATGTTTAAACTATATATTGGGGCGACTGTGTCTCAGGTGGTAGAGCGGGTCGGCTGATGATCAATGGGTTGGAGGTTCGATCCCCGCCCTGCCACCTGTGTCACAGTTGTTGTGTCCTTGGGCAAGACACTTCACCCACCTTGCCTCGTGTGAATGTCGATAGTTAGTCTGCTGCTATCGGTGTATGAATGTGTGTGTGAATGGTAACGTGGGAAAGGAAAACAGGTCTCCCTTGAAAAAGAGTCTTCGGTCTCAATGGGATTTACCTGTAGAAATAAAGGTTAAAAAAAAATAAAAATTGTGTTTTAATCTTCAGGTATGTGTATATCTGACTATATATTATGTTTAACTATATATTATGTTTAACTATATATTGTGTTTTAACTATATATTGTGTTTTAATATTCAGGTATGTGACGCATCTGATGAAGAGGATCCAGCGCGGTCCAGTCAGAGGAATCTCCATCAAGCTGCAGGAGGAGGAGAGAGAGAGGAGGGACAACTATGTGCCCGAGGTGAGACTGTCTGTCTGTCTGTGTCTCTGTCTGTCTGTCTGTGTCTGTCTGTGTGTGTGTCTGTCTGTCTGTGTGAGAGAGAGAGAGGAGGGACAACTGTGCCCAAGGTAAGAGTGTGTCTGTCTTAAAAGAGCTAGTTTGCTGCTTGTGAGTCGGTACTCGTTGATTCATTTCTACTCAGTGGATGGACGTAGTAAATTATTATCTATCACTTTCTGCATGTCCAAGTTTATGGAGGTTGGACATGCAGATTGTTAACTTTTTTTTTTATTGCACGTACAAGAATAGTACATTTTAACTGGGTTACGTTGATCATGTGTCCTCGCGCATCTGTGTGTTATGTGAAAGGAATTCATCTGTTCCCTCAAAATGCATTGGAATAATTTTCAAAACTTTATTTAAAATTTAATAAAATTCGGTTCTCGTTTGTTGTTTTTCCTGAACAGTGATTTTA
>CM049400.1:36795000-36865000 GCA_026929865.2 Hyperoplus lanceolatus | reverse complement strand
TAAATCAGAAATTGACAGTTACTGATGCCTGGCGATTCTTTAACCCGGATTGCAAAGAGTTTACATGGTGTACCGCTAGACGTACACAACAATCTAGAATAGATTTATGGTTAACATCCACTTCTTGCTTACAATATATATCTGAAGTTTCTCATTCATATGCTCCTTATCTGATCATAAAATGATTTCATTACATTTAACTGGTTCAAAAGAAAGTAATAAGAAAATACGAGGATATTGGAAGCTTAACTTGCTTAAAGACAAAACCTTTCAAGATTTGGTCAAACAAATGGCTCAAGATATATTTACCAAAAAAGAAATGAATAGTGTTCAGAAATGGGAATTCTTTCAATTTAAAATGAGAGAAATTGCCATTAGTCGTAGCAAAAACATCAAAAAAGCAAACGATGCAAAAGAAAGGGATATTATGGAAAATTTAAAGATCTTATTAAATAAAGAAAACCTGTCAGAAATTGAACAAGCAAAACTAATGCAACTCCAAAATGATATAGATAAATGATATGTTGATGCAGCTAAAGGTGCCTTTGTACGATCTCGGGCAAAATGGTTAGAAAAAGGGTGAAAAAAACTGAATTGCAAAAGAAGTAGTATTTCAGCGCTGAAAATAAATGATAATGTTGTAACCAACCCCAAAGAGATAGCAGAACATGTTGGCACCTTTTACAAAGAGTTATATAAATCAAAATTTGATGCTGAACAATGTGATGATTTTATAAACAATGTTAAAGAATTTATCCCTACCATTTCAGAACACTTTAAAAATAACTGAGAAACCCATCTTGAAAGGTGAATTTGTCGAAGCCTTGAAACATATGAAATCCGGAAAATCTCCTGGGATTGATGGTTTATCCACTGAATTTTACTTATTTTTCTGGAATATAATTGAAACCCCGCTCATGAATATGTATAAAGAATGTATTGCTAACAACGAAATGACTACAACAATGAAACAAGGATTAATTAGCCTGATGCCAAACACAAACAAAGACCCTCTATGTATAGAAAATTGGAGACCCATTACTCTTCTAAATATAGATTACAAATTATTCGCTCTTGTCTATGCCAGACGTTTAAAAAAAGACCTTGGCGAAATTATTAATGAAACTCAAACAGGCTTCATGTCTAACCGTCATATAAGTAACAATATTAGATTAATTTTGGATTTGCTAGATTATTCAGAATACGTGGAATCACATGCAGTTATTGTATATCTTGACTTTTACAAAGCGTTTGATACAGTGGAACACCCATTTTTATAGTTTCAAAGTTTTAGATTTATTAGGATTTGGTGTTAACTTTATTTCAATAGTTAAAATGCTTTATAAGGACATAAATAGTAATTTGATGATATATCCTAGCACTTCTAAACGATTCCCTGTCGGTAGATCTGTTCGCCAAGGCTGCCCAATTTCACCATTTTTATTTCTGATTGCTGTAGAGCTGCTTTCATTGAAGGTCCTAAATAGTGCTAATGTAAAAGGCTTATCCATATTTCAAAGAGAGATTCGAATAACGCAGCTGGCTGATGATACGGTTTTATTTTTAAAAGACAAACATCAAGTAGAACCAGCAATACAACTAATCAATTACTTTTCAAAGGCTTCGGGTTTACATCTTAATATAGGTAAATGTGAAATTTTGAACCTATATGATACAGATATTGAAATGTGCATATGCATATGTAACATTCCAGTCAAAAAATCTGTCAAATATTTAGGTATTGATTTAACAAGAGAAATGATAACCAGGCAGCAACTCAACTTCCTCCCTAGACTTAAAACAACACAAAATATAATGAATATGTGGCTTCAGCGTGATCTATCTATTTTTGGAAGAATTCTTTTAACCAAGGCGGAAGGTATCTCAAGATTAGTCTATCCTGCTCTATATCTTTTTGTTCATGATTCAACTTCCAAAGAAATTAACAAAATTCTAACTAACTTTACTTGGAAAAACAAGAAACACTACCTTAAAAAAGATATACTTTCAGGATCCAGAAAAGAAGGGGGATTTGAATTACTAAACTTCATTGACTTAAATAACACATTCAAAATGAAATGGATCAAGGAATCTCTTAGGGTCCCCAATTCAATTTGGTTCTTTATTCCAAACAATATTTTTAAAGCCTGACCCAGGGACAAAGACTGCAAATTAGCTGAAGCTAGACATCTTATATGCATCACATTTTCCCATTTTTTTTGTGGCAATGTTGTATGTATTGTCCCTGTCAAATAAACATTAAAATTAAAATAAAATAAAAATCATTTGGTGGTCTTCGCTTCATTCTCACTTGCAATTATAATATCACCAAATTACCTCTGAAATTGTCTAAATTTTATCAACAAGCCCTCCTTGCGTGGAAGTTATGTTATTCCCATAACTTTTCCCCACACAAAAGTATCATTTGGAATAATGAAGACATCACAGTAAAGAAAAAATCTATGTTCAGACAGAATTGGATTGATTTGGATTTTTAATTGTTTATGTTAATTTTTTTTTTTTTTTTTTAAGTCTTTATTGAACATGGTTAAAAAAATAAAAAAAATAATACAAACATAAATAAAACAATTTAGCAATAAAAAAGGAAAGAAATAAATTTAAAAAAAAAACAAAAAAAACAAATGGGATCCTAAACAACAAATACATAACTCAAATAATATAGTTCATGTTCAAAAGGGATAGGAAGAAGTTAAAAAAAACCTTTTCTGGTCCTACCCCCTCTTATTTTTTATAATTGTTTAAAAAATGAATAAATAAAATAAAATAAAAAAATAGATCTTCGGTAAGTATCAGTCAGTGACTATGATGTTTAGCTCTTGGGCTAAACAAATCAAAACTTTGCAACAAGACAATATCAAAATGAAATAAATTAAAAAAAATAAGAATAAATTAAAGGAACAGATGAACGAAAATTATGAAATTGAAAACAGCAAAACAGAAATTCACTGCTCCAGCTTATAACAATTCAATGTTTTGTTTCTAAAAAGCTTTTTTAGATTTGAAATTGTTGTACACTTTTTCAGCTCAACATCGCAGTTGTTCCACAGACTTACAGCCTTTGTCGTAATGCAGTGCAGTTTTGTATTGGTCCTTATAGATGGTTTGTTAAATATACAGGTTCCTCTTAAATTGTATTTGCTCTCTCTCAGTTGGAACAACTCCTGGATGCCATGAGGCAATTGGTGATTATTTGCTTTAAACATTATTTGAATAGTTTTATAGTCAATCAAATCTAGAAATGTAAGTGTTTTTAGTTCAACAAATAATGGATTTGTTGGTTCTCTGTAAGCGGTTTTATGTATAATTCGTGTAGCTCTTTTTTGAAGGATGAAGATCGGATGTATGTTTGTTTTGTATGTGTTTCCCCATATCTCCACACAGTAGGTCATGTAAGGAAGTATGAAGGAGCAGTACAATGTATACAGGGAGGTTTTATTCAGTAAGTCTTTGGTTTTATTCAGTATTGCTATTGATTTAGATATTTTAGCTTTAATATAATTTATGTGAGGTTTCCAACTTAATTTGTTGTCAATTAATACTCCCAGAAACTTTATTTCAGAAACTCTTTCTAGTTCTATGCCATTTATCATGAGTTTCTTTTCTGTGTTGGTTGGTCTATTCCCAAAAATTATAAATTTAGTTTTACTTAGATTCAGTGTAAGTTTATTTTCATCAAACCAGATCTGCATCCTGTTCAATTCCTTTTCCATAGAATCCAGAAGCTGTTCCAAGTTGTCTCCACAGCAGAGCAAATTTGTGTCATCAGCAAAAAGAACAGTGTAGACAGTTTTTGATACTTCACATATGTTATTGATGTACAGATTGAATAATAATAATGGCCCTAACACTGAGCCCTGGGGCACCCCACATGTAACCTGTGTTTGGTGATGAATTCATTAATTCTTGTATAGAATATTTTTTCCAGTATTTTGGAGAACTGGGGAAGCAATGAAATTGGTCTGTAGTTTGAGAGTATATGTTTGTCTCCAGTTTTATGTATTGGTATGACTTTAGCTGTTTTCATATTGTTTGGAAATACACCGGTTTGAAGAGACTGATTGCAGATGTGAGTTAGAGGCCTTGCTATACATTCAATTACATTTTTGACACATATCAATATCATGACAGTCTGTGGACTTTTTGCTGTCAAGTTTTTTAACAGTGTCAATAATTTCTTTTTCCTAAGTCCCTCTTAGAAACTTGGGTTGCGTTCCAAATCGCATACTTTCTACTATATAGTATGGTAGAAAAAAGATTTAGGATGTCCCGATTCTTGTGGCCAGATTTAGGATGGTTAGAAGTACCCGGATGGTCTACTTCATGCGGCCAAGATTGTTAGTGTTGAAAAGTGCATCCTATTTGGGCGATTCTGACCCACAATCCAGTGCGCACGTGAAGTGACGTAACATCGACGAAGCCTATAGGTCCATGTTATGAAAACAAACGGGGATGCGACGGATATGAAAGCAAGAGGCAAGATCAAGGCGCAATGTTATGATGAATTAAGAGAGAAAAGTATGTCCCAATAGTATGCCTACTGCATCCTAACTAGATTCTTTTTATCGTCGGATGTAGTATGTAGAATAGAAAAAAGAAAGAGTATGAGATTCGGAACGCAACCATTGTTTCATCAACATATATATCTTTACTTTCTACACCATCACTAATACCAGTCTTTGGAATTTCCTCGGCCAAACCAGGACCAACCCCGACAAAGAATTTATTAAATTCCTCTGCGGCGGAAGCCATATCAGTGATTGTTTTGTTATTTGGAGACATGAAAGAGTTTGGATATTCTGCCTTTCCATTGCGTTTTTTGATATGATCCTGTTACATATAGAGAATTTAACTTAGTAACTAAAGCTATTCCAGACGGAGTATGTCTTCTCATGAAAAATCATCTTCAATTTCAAGAAGCTCTTAGAATAGAACCCCTTTTGATGATTAATGGTGTTGATATTACGAACCCAAAATGCAATAACAAACATATACGGAATGCACTTTATGACAGAAGAAAAATATCTCCAAGGGGGAAGGCCTTTTGGGCCACCATCTTTACTGACATCGTTTGGCAGAAGAACTGGTTGCTCCCATATAACTATTGTATTACAAACAAGATTAGAGAAGTTCACATTAAGATTTTACACAATATATTGTGTAAAATCTTAATGTGAACTTAACCTTAACCTAAGACAGACAGGCAGACAGACAGACAGACAGACAGGCAGACAGACAGACAGACAGACAGACAGACAGACAGACAGACAGGCAGACAGACAGACAGACAGACAGACAGACAGACAGACACAACAAATTTATATTTTTCCAAATTTTTTGAAATAGATGACAAATGTAGCTTTTGCAATGTTGAACCAGAATCTTTAATTCATTTATTTTATTCTTGTTCAAACTCAATCACCTTCTGGATTCGACTGGAAAATTATTTATTGTGTAAAATGAATGATGCTATTAGAATTACCTGTCAAAATGTCCTCATGTACTTCGAACATAAATCCCCTAACATTGAATTTGTTGTTAATTTATTTATTCTATTTGGAAAATTTCATATTCATAAATGCAAATTTGCAAAAGTTTCCCCTAATTTTATTGGTTTCCTGGCTGAATTTAAAGAATATATTAAAACATTGGCTCTAATTTACACTAAAAAAAGTAACAAAACTATCATAATATACCAAAATGTTGAGGAGGAATGATATATTGTGTTTTTTTTTCTGTTTTTTTTTATAGTATGGTACTGTTTATTGATATTGTTTAATATATATGTGTAACTGTTTATATGTATATTATATTCTTTATTTTTTATGTACAAGCTTATCATATTGATTCTACGATGTATGGAGTACTTTTGAATTATGTATCGTCAATTATTCAATAAAGTTCATTGAAAAAAAAAAAAACGGGGATGCGACGGATATAAAAGCAAGAGGCGAGATCAAGGCGCAATGTTATGATGAAATAAGAGAGTAAAGTATGTCCCAGTAGTATGCCTACTGCATCCTAACTAGATTATTTTTATCTTCGGATGTAGTATGTAGAATAGAGAAAAGAAAGAGGAGGAGATTCGGAACGCAACCCATGCTTCTTTTTTTTATTATGGTGTGGAGGCTGCTGTCTCTTGTAGTAAAACAAGGAGGTGTTGACCGTGGCCGAGTGGGCCATTGTGTTCTACTACATTTGATATTACTTGAGAGAGAGGAGACATCTGAACAGGCTTCAAGATAGACACGGAGGAGTAGGAGATCGGCCTAACAGGGTTCTTTATTCAAAGGTTGACATCAGGTTACAGCGTAGTAGACAACTTCTACTATTAAACACAGGTATTATCTTATACATTACAAGAGATCAGATCTTTCCTCAATTATCCTATCCTAGCCTATCCTGGACTTGGGTAAAGGGGGAACCCCCACAGCAGCCGTCTCCTCGGGCACACGCGCAAAGGCCAAGGCCCTGATCTTAGTGAAGGCCTCGGCTTAAATACACTATCTGTCTGGGTGTGTGTGTGTGTCTGTGTACGTGTGCATGTGTGTGTGTCTGTGTGAATGTGTGTGTGTGTGCAAGTGTGTGTGTGTGTATGGGGGTGTGTGTGTGAGAGTGTGTGTGTATGTGTGTGGGTGTGTGTGTGTGGGGTGTGTGTGTGTGTGTGTGTGTGTGTGTGGTCGTGTGCATGTGTGTGTGTGTGTGTGCTGTGTGAATGTGTGTGTGTGTGCAAGTGTGTGTGTGTGTCTGGGACAGATCTCATATCAAGCCTTATTAGCAATAGTGTGCTTTTAAATAGAACAGATGATAGTCTATCCGTAGGCCGTCTTGCAATCATGTTCCTATATTTGCTGTGTCTGCAACAGTTGTTGTTGCAGTTTGTGGCCTAAAAGGTCATTCTGTTCTGAGTGCTGACCTGTATGTGCTGTGGGCAGTCAAGCAGCCAAACCCAAAGGTTGCTTGCTCTCATGGTCACTCGAGAGTCCTATTTCCTTAACTGCTTTCAAACTGATATCATAAATGTTGGAAACCACTACATATCCCTCCTTGCATCGCAAAAATGCGGTGCACAAACGAATTCCAACATTTAACCCTTACAGCATGAAAAATGCACAACCTTTAAACTCTTTAAAAATCACAAATCAAAAATGATAAACTTTGACAAAATATACACTACAGTGGCCACTGTTAACTATATAGTATGAACTTAATAAAACCTATTAGACCCTCTTAAATTCAACAACAATAACAATAATTGAACAGCATATAATGACTTTCACAATTGTCTTTCAGTCTTCGTTCTTCGGACCATTGTCCAGTCCCGCAAATACCCGCGCACTTGCGAAAACGACACGAGCATACTTTTAGAATTGCTTAAACAGGCAATTCTTTCTGTGCAGAAAAGCACAACGCAACAGCCCCCCCCATTTCAACTATGGGGAGGCTGTGGGGAAGCCCAGTGCACCCATGCATTGGTGCCTTAGCTGGGTATTGATGACTGCAACTGGATCCGTTGTGAAGGGGAGACGAGAGCGAACCCCTCTCAATTTCCAGATGACGACATTGACGACTGCATCTCGATTCTCTGTTGGAAGGCACTTCTCGTCGACCGGTGTCGAGTTGCTCCTCCAGGCCGACAGGTGGCACCCTCCTCGCTGGTTGTGAAGATGTCTGGACAGCTGGATGGGACGAGTTGACGACCCCTGGTTTCTGGCTGGGATTGGGTTGGGCTGTGTAGTTGCGAAAGCGACCCCCTCTCGGTTTCGGCTGTCAGTTGTCCTGTGACATCACGACTTGGACACGGCAGTGACATCACGCTGATAGCTCGAGTTGAGAGCGTAGCTTAGCATCAGATTTCAGCCCGATATTTCCCCAATCGTTCACAGCAGGATTCTGTACCTAGTTCTTTCATCGAGGCCATCAGAAAAGAGAGATATAGACAGAGAAAAAGACAGATAGGGAAAGAATCCTACCTGACACAAACTTCTAAATAACCTCTTAGTTATGGGGAGTTTGTGTTTGTCTTACTTAATTTTGTAACCTAGGTTTACTGTATCAATACACATACGTGTAATCTAATCACACTTGATGTCAACTGTGCAGTAACACTTTTTGGAACAGCTATGGATTATGACATTAACAACAACACTACAAGTATGTTTTGTTCTTACTTTATTTTAATAGAGTATTGATCCTGAACCCTAAATAAATTACTTATAATTTACTTATTAACTTAAATGGATATTAAGTATTTTGATCATTCTCTCTTTTTAAACTTACTTTGTTTGTATAGTGCTTTCTGTATGTGGGCTTCTCATAATATTGTGCTTATTACCTTTCTTTAACATTTACTTATATTATGTTTAATTAATGTGCTTTCTTAAACTCTTTAACATGTACTTCTATTTTTCTTTAATCAATATGCTTCCTTAACCCTCTCCCTCCTTTTTCAAATTCCTATTTGAAACACAAAAAGGAGCATATTAAGTTAAAAATTCAGCTAAAAATAAGATTCTCACTTTGTGTGAGCAATTGTATTCAAACAGGAACAAACAAACATGTGGCTTTCTCCCAGCCCTCTTATCAACAAAACCCCAAAACGGTTTATAAATTTAGAATGCTAACCCTTTTTTCAAAAAATCCAATTTCTTGAATCGGTACATGTACAGAGCAACCCCTTCAAAAAGGTCAGGTATCCCTGAAAGTGTGAGAATAAGATTGGTTCAAAATTCTACTAAATCAACAACTATTTCTCAATATTTTTAACACCTCTTCACTTGGGAATATCTACTCCTTTTTAACTTTATTCACTTTGTTATCTTTAAACTTCCTTTCTTGGGAATATTTAATTTTAAAATTAAAGTGATAATCTCTGGTCATGCTTTCTTTCTTTTTGGCTGAGAAAGCAACAACACAATCTTTTATTGATTTGAAAACGGTAAACACTAGTTGTATTTTTTATTTGGAAATAACCCTCACCCTGCTTTTCTTCAATGCATAAAAGGGGAAAACTATTAGTTATCAAAATAGTCCTTTAACCTTTTAAATCCTACATCTCTTTTCTTTACAAAATCTTATGTTGTCTTAAAGGCATAACTAGATTAGTTTATGTCCAAACCAGACCTATCCAATTGCTTGCACAAATCTAAATTTAGGGGAAACACCATTAATCAGAAAATTTTCACAATTTAAGTACTTGCACTTTTTTAAGTGGACCAGTTGATTCCACCCTCCTTTTACAGATGGAATGTCCACTTTTTCAGTTCAGAAGCAAAGGAAACCATCTCATCGGCTCCTTCAGTGTCTCTTTCTTTCCTATAACACAAGGCAGAAGTCAGCAATGTCATTATGGCACATGTTACTTGCCATCCTTGTATTCCTTCCATCCTGTAGTCCCCACACAGGGCATTGAATGTCACTTTTGGCACGGTGTTACTTAGCCACGTGCATACACGCCTCCATCTTTGTAGTTCAGTCCGGCATTGGCAGAGCGTTCTCTGTCGGTATGCGTTGGCTCCAGTCAGACTGTTGGCTCCAGGACCAAAACTGAAACTGGAAACTGCTCTGAGCTGAGCAGAGCAGGCTAAGTGTCTTCTTTGTATCTCAGTCCATTTGTTTTCATTATATATTTTTTGTAAATTGTCTTTTCCAGGCAATTCGTTTTCTTCTCTTTATACTTTTTTTCTTTTTTTCTTGTTATTATATAAATTTTTATTTTATTTTCTTTCTGGTCAGAGAAAAAGTACTGTGACCTGTGACAACCTCCAATTTTTAGTGCCCCAAAACCAATTGCAAGCATAATAATTTCTCTTAGTATAGACTTTAGATAATCTTTAGATAGTCCTTATCACTAGTAAATCTCACTATCCAGAAAGGGGATTTATTTGTTTATCTACCTCTTCAACCCAAATGCTAAACCTTTACATTGCAGTGCACTGTAATCGTTTCTTCCAGTGCACTCTCAGTTAAACAGCTTCTAGAAGAGAAAAAGAAATGTTACACATTTATCATAGAACCAAGGGATTCTCAAACCTTCAAAAATGTTGCTCACAAAAATCTTTAATTTAATCACGATATTATCCAAAAGATTTTATTACTTACCCCAAAAACCACAGGATTTACTGTTGTTTACTGTAATTTAGAGCATGCTTTTTAGCCTACTCAGATGTAAAACTCAATTAAAATCACTTATTAACTTAATTCTTTTTAGTTAATCTCAACAGGTCTAACCCTTTTCTAACAACATCAATGATTCTGTTCTGGTTTTTTTTTTGGAAATAAATGTGGCCAATCACACTTCAATGATTCTTACTAGATTTAAGAGATCATTTTTACTTAAACTTCAACACTGAACATTTTTCACAAACAAAACAGACATTTTCATCCTCTTTCAATCACATGAACAACGTACAACTCACGTCACTCACACACGTTTCAAGAGGACTATGTTTCAAATATCAGGTGACAATGCAATTTAACGCTTTTAACAGCTTTCAAATCCCAATTGAGAAACAAATGGTTACATATCAGTGGAAAGAACTCCACTGTCTCTATTTTCCGTATATCACTGAAACTCCTGTAAGGTAATTTTCACAGTTTTACTTATACTAACTTAGTTCACTTCACACCTGTACTCACACAGTTTAATAAAGCCATATCCTTACTTAGTTTTATCTTTACTAAACACATGTCACCGCTTAATTTTCATTATATCAAAACTCCAGTGTCTTAAGGGCACAGGCAATATAACTTAGATGTTTTATTTTACCATATTTCCAGTGTCTTAAAAACACAGGCAATTTAACTAAGATTATTATATTATATTTTTAGTACAACCCAATTCTTATGTTAAGCCAAATCAACAGAATGTACCATTAGATTTCATTTCCTAATCAATTTATTTACTCTAATGCTTTCTTACAGATTTTAAAATGAAAGTCAGAGCAAACTGTACACTCTCTCCCCCCTCAGCTGCAGGCCGCTATAAATAGCCCTGCCTGCACTGTGTGGCACTCCACCAATTTCAGCTTGGCAGGCGAGAGGGGGGCGGGGGGGGGGTTCTTTAACGAGGAGACAACACTGCCAGGGGGCTCAGTTCCCCCTT
This sequence comes from Hyperoplus lanceolatus, assembly GCA_026929865.2. Classification (NCBI taxonomy): domain Eukaryota; kingdom Metazoa; phylum Chordata; class Actinopteri; order Uranoscopiformes; family Ammodytidae; genus Hyperoplus; species Hyperoplus lanceolatus. Next base: position 36,853,878 of record CM049400.1, on the reverse strand, counting down.
CCCAACACGATGAAATCAACACTTTTGACTGCTCTGTCCTTTAATCTGGCAACCATGCCACAGAAATTTTCAGGCTCAACACACAAATTCAGAAGCCACTCTTTTGCTTCAACAATAAGCAACACAACCAACTGTATCATAATACAAAATCAACGCAACAAACAGCATTACATTAGTTTTTCTTGTTATTCCTTTCTCAAATTAAATTACTCTCTTTAATTTTCAACTCTTAATATTTTATTTTTAATCACATTTAAAGCGCAACATCCTCATCTGTCGGTATTCTACGTCCTAGACTCTGTGTAAATGTCTATATGGAGAGAAGACCTCGATCAATTGAAATCTCGATAGACAGGAACCAGATTTATGCTGCATACACGTTAAAACTAGCCCAGACTAACTGGAACGTTTTTGACGCAGTAACAACTGTCCTTTAGAACAGCATATGTCTCTTTCCCGAATCGTTTTATGTTTTTATTTTTAAAGGTCATTACGGGTGTAATAATGCCTTTCTTGACGTAAATATCCACCGTGGGAACGACCTCTGTGTACCAGCCAAAGGTTCGTGTGCTCATGGACCGGGCCCAAAACTCATCAACAGGTATCTCTTGCTAGTATACTCTTATTTTTTTTTCTTTTCCTCAACGGGAAAGCTCATCACGCTGCAGCGATATTCATTACAAAATGGAATGTCAAAAACACGGAACAAGACAGCAAGAGTGGCCTAACCAACCAAAATAACACAACCATTTCTTTTTCAACAAACCAAGTTTCTTAACAATCCACAGAAAAGCCAAGATTCAGTTATCACGACTAGCAGATATTTTATACTGACAGTCTATGATTCTGCTTTACAAGCACGCAAGTTTAACAGACTTTCAAAGAAAAACAACAGATGACAGGTAGTGACAAAGGGCAACAATACATTACCCAGATGCCGCCGTTGTCTGTCTGCTGCAACTTCTGAAGGCCTTCCGTTACGACAACGCCATTTATGTAGTGGAGCATCCTGCCGACAACGCCATTTATGTAGTAAAACAAGAGGTGTTGACCGTGGCCGAGTGGGCCATTGTGTTCTACTACATTTGATATTACTTGAGAGAGAGGAGACATCTGAACAGGCTTCAAGATAGACACGGAGGAGTAGGAGATCGGCCTAACAGGGTTCTTTATTCAAAGGTTGACATCAGGTTACAGCGTAGTAGACAACTTCTACTATTAAACACAGGTATTATCTTATACATTACAAGAGATCAGATCTTTCCTCAATTATCCTATCCTAGCCTATCCTGGACTTGGGTAAAGGGGGAACCCCCACAGCAGCCGTCTCCTCGGGCACACGCGCAAAGGCCAAGGCCCTGATCTTAGTGAAGGCCTCGGCTTAAATACACTATCTGTCTGGGTGTGTGTGTGTGTCTGTGTACGTGTGCATGTGTGTGTGTCTGTGTGAATGTGTGTGTGTGTGCAAGTGTGTGTGTGTGTGATGGGGGTGTGTGTGTGAGAGTGTGTGTGTATGTGTGTGGGTGTGTGTGTGTGGGTGTGTGTGTGTGTGTGTGTGTGTGTGTGTGTACGTGTGCATGTGTGTGTGTGTGTGTGTCTGTGTGAATGTGTGTGTGTGTGCAAGTGTGTGTGTGTGTCTGGGACAGATCTCATATCAAGCCTTATTAGCAATAGTGTGCTTTTAAATAGAACAGATGATAGTCTATCCGTAGGCCGTCTTGCAATCATGTTCCTATATTTGCTGTGTCTGCAACAGTTGTTGTTGCAGTTTGTGGCCTAAAAGGTCATTCTGTTCTGAGTGCTGACCTGTATGTGCTGTGGGCAGTCAAGCAGCCAAACCCAAAGGTTGCTTGCTCTCATGGTCACTCGAGAGTCCTATTTCCTTAACTGCTTTCAAACTGATATCATAAATGTTGGAAACCACTACATATCTCAAGTTATTACGTTAACACATTTTGAATTACTTTTTTTTAACAAGGATATGTTTTTTTTAAATGTTTCTCCTTATTAGACAGTGTGTAGAGACAGAGATGAAATGTGTCAGAGAGGGGAATGACATGCAAAGAACGACCCGGGCTGGATTCTAACCCGGGTCTGCTGTGACCACTACACCACAAGCACAAACAAACATAATTAACAAAACCATCAGTTTCCCTTAACATTCCCAAATTTAGAAATGATGTGTACATTTCTTTTCAGCTCGCCTTTAGAAGACAATAACTAATTTCACAATTATGTTTCATGAATGAAATGCCGACATTTCAGTGAAAAAAGGCAACATCGCATACTGCAGCTTTAATTAGCCACTGATAGTGAGCCGGTGTGCTGCCTCACTCATTTATTAACGCTGCTGGGCGTACGCCACCCAGTACGCAACCTTTGTGATATATCACAAGCAAACTTGACGGGAAGATGTCCTCCACGCAAACTAACCCATCCGTACGCACAGAAAGCTGAGAAACGAGACAGAGCTTGCGTTCCGAATAGCATACTCTTTCTTTTTTCTATTCTACATACTACATCCGACGATAAAAAGAATCTAGTTAGGATGCAGTAGGCATACTATTGGGACATACTTTACTCTCTTATTTCATCATAACATTGCGCCTTGATCTTGCCTCTTGCTTTTATATCCGTCGCATCCCCGTTTGTTTTCATATGGAGGCTTCGTCGATGTGACGTCACTTCACGTGCGCACTGGATTGTGGGTCAGAATCACCCAAATAGGATGCAGTTTTCAACATAGACATAATAATAAATAATATTATGTCTATGGTTTTCAACACTAACAATCTTGGCCGGATGAAGTAGGACATCCGGGTACTTCTAACCATACTAAATCTGGCCACAAGATTCGGGACATCCTAAATCTTTTTTCTACCATACTATATAGGCCTAGTAGAAAGTATGCGATTCGGAACGCAACCAAAATCCGCAGATGTATGAAGTGTGAGAACGAATGTGTTTGTGTAAATGAATGAATCCAGATAGGCCTATTATAAGCCATATAGCCATGTAGGTCTATCATATATTGGGAGTTAATTTGCAATATGCCGCAATCTCTGTGTAAAAGGGGCTACACAGTAAATTCCCCAGTGTTAAATATGCAGTGTCAAACTCCATTAACTCTATCTGAGTTAATATAACAACAGCTGGAGTAGAATGCCTCCTAGTGTTGGTGTCAATTTCGGTAGTTAAAAGACGGGGTGTAGAAAGTACTCTATAAGGCTTTAAATAACACTATACAGTGTATTTTTAACTCTATTTTGAGTTAATTTAACTCTAAAATTGTAACACTTTGAAGAGAGTTAATTCAACTCCAATTCTGAGTGGGACCAAATACACTCGGAAATAGTGTTAAATTTAACTCTTTTAGTGTTATTTTAACACTTCAAAATTTACTGTGTAGGCACTGAAGTCATTCTTATAACTAATAAACAAATGCCTCCACGGATTTTTCCATGGAGTGATACAAACAACAAAAAAACTAATTAGGATCTTAAATAGCCTACACACGGAGATATACGAGTTAAAATTAAAACAACTTTGGAATATGTTCTGCAGTTATGAAAGAATAACTTATCTGCATGTAATAGAATTATTTCTGAATATATTGCAGGTAACATATTACTTTTACACTGACGATGTTCTCGACGTATACACTACTCACAAATAGTAACTGCATACTATACACCAGCGTTTCCCAACCTGTGCTGGAATTTAAATGGGGTTGCCTGAAATGCTAGTAAAAATTTGTGAAAAAAATAAAAAATAAATCCTGGCTCAATATACTGGCCCCTGATCTTCGTAGAGGGGGGCGTAGGGAGATCAGGGGCCTATCACGTGGCAGTACATTTAAGATTTTTTAAACCTGCAGTGTGTAGAATTTTGGGTTTTATTTCCTAGCAGATTTTGTAGAAAGTAATTATAATATCCATAAGTACATTTAGTTTAGTGCATAATAGCTGACTTTTTTTTTTTTTTATTATTATTTTTTCCCTTAGAAAGGGTCTCATATATGTCCATATTTCTGCATATTTTGGACCAAGGTCTAGTGCCGCCATCTTGAAAGTGTCATAGTTGGAATGTCATCAGGTGCATTGTTTAAAATGTAGAATTGTTCTTGTCCTTGAAGGCCACTGTAGCTTCTGTTATTATTCTAAAGGGTTGGGGTTACCCAGGGAGCGTTGCATTCTAGAACTTTGTAGAACTTCCTTGATGATGTCATATTACACACTGCACCTTTAAATATAATATAATAATAACATTGTTCGGGGCCACGGAGATCAGGGGCCTGTATTGAGTCATTAAAAAAAATAAACAAAGACTTCAAAGAGAGAAGGAGCTTCGGGATAAGGGATTATTTAAAAAAAATTCCCGAAGCTGGATTTTTTAAACCTGTACTTTCTGCTTTTTTGTAATTCTGTGCTTCCAAAAATTATTCATGAAAAAAGTCCTAAATAGCTCACATGGACACAGTTGATTTAGCCTTAGTTTTATTCTCAAAGTGCACCAGATTGAGGAATTTTACATTAAAAGCTTCAAATATTTCTTCCGGGGGAGCATTTCACCACAGTCTCCCAAATTCAAACTCAAAAGGCACTTTCAGACTACACACAAGGGGCGTGTCCGCAAACCAAGATCTTTTTGCAAAAATAAATTTTCCGAGCTGAATAAGCAGAAAGTGTACTTCAAAAAAGGCTGTGACTGTTAGTAATAGGGCCTGAACGCTTCTTTGGAGGTGAGCTATCTCATTGCTAGGGCTATGAAGCTGCATATCATTGCTGAGCAGTGTTGGGAGTAACGCGTTACAGGAAGTAATGCATAATGCATTACTGTAATGCATTACGTTTTGCTGTAACGCGGTAATGTAAGGCATTACAGCAAAAAAAAAATGGTAATATGTAACGCGGTACATAGCTCAGAAACGTGCGTTACAATGCATTTTAAACCCGAAATTGACTTCTTTGTTGTTTTAATACAAATTGGCCAACACCGCGAGTTTCGCAGAGTAGAAAAAAACCCACACTAATGTTACTGCTAGAGGAGAAGAAAACTCGATTTGCTGCTACAATTGATTCCAAAGATGCGCTAGCCTACTGGCTTCCGTTTCACTGCCCAAGTTATTGAAAACTTTTGTGGTGTTTGGAGACTCTGACGTGAAAGCACGTATCACTTAACGAGCAGCGGGTGCTGCCGCGAGCCCCTCCCTGTCTAAGAGCACTCGGAGGCGGTCAGTCTCGGAGCAGCCCCTCGGAGCGAGTCTCTGCCTGCTGTCAGAGCAGAGAGGTGACACACCTCCGCGTCCAGGCTGCAAATGAGTCGCGCTGTTGTTAGGTGCGAAATCGGAGATAGTGTGCCACTAAGCTATTTATGCTGAAGCGGTATTGCTGGATTTAGGAGTTATTTAGAGATATGGCAAGCAAAAAGTTGACGAGTAGGGAGTTGGTGTTCACTCGTTCTACGGCCCCGGTCACGCGCAGCAGTGGTGTACCATGCGACGCAGCATTATATATATATTAATATTATCATATTATAATGATAATAATGATGATAATAGTAATAATGCAGAATAGAAGAAAAAAGGAAATAAAAATGGTGGTGGGTAAAAAAAAAATCATAAAAAACACCTACTGTTTACATGAGTTTTGTGGTGTAGTTCTAGTTCTAGTTTACAACTGTTGGCTTACAACAAAGTGGACATCATTACAAATGGATGGAGGGGTGAATCTGATGAAATAATTTTTTTCATGGAAATTACATAATAGCCTACAACATGGCCGCCACCATATGACGTCATAATATGCTAATTAGATGGGAAAATTTACTCCCCAGATAAACTTTAGGTCATTCTCAATATTTGTCTCATTTACACTTTGTCTCTATCTCAAACCACTTTCAATCCAGAGCCTTCTGAAATTTAAGTGTCAAAATCTAGTATTTTTAAAAATAAAACCCGGCGCCTAAAGGGTTTGCTTTTTATGCAAATTATGAAATCTTAACATAACGGCGGCAATGATGGTGCGTAAAGGACAGCGCAGTTGGCAAGCTCTCCTCAGCACTAAAAGTGCTGCAGCAAAAAAGTCACAATAAGAGTTGATCGCTTTGTCGATTCATGCCTCTGACACACACGTCGACTCCCAACATAATGAGTGGATGCTTTGAATTAGCAAAGGAGATATATTAAGGCTACTATTGTTATTATAAAATGTCACGCAAGAGAGACGATAAACAAACATAATGGGCTGTTATCATTTAGATTAGATGGCAAGATGATAAGGCAGATTCTTTGGAACAACTAAAAAAGGCAAAAGTTGATGATGATGTGAACAACTTGTTTGTGCTTTTAAGTCGCCAGAACGCAAGAAACAAATCTTTGAGGCTCAATTTACTTTTTCAATCTACAGTAGTAGGCTCTAGCTCTATTGATATTAATATAGGCTAAATAAATACCTAAAGATACAGTATTTCTATTATAAAATGTATTGCACCATGAGCCATAACTGTGACCATTATATTATATAGCATAGGCCTACTTGTGTTAGCCTTAAGCCAAGCTCAGTCATTATGCCATACCATGTCACCTCCTGCTGTGTAATGAGCTGCATTGAACACAAGAAGATCTATTGAGAACACCAAATCCATATTTCATGTTATTTTGGTGAAAGTAATGCAAAAGTAATGTAAAAGTAGTGTAATGCCTTACAATTCAAAGACAGTAATATTGTAATGTAACTAACTACTTTGAAATGCCAGTAATAAGTAATAAATACCGCATTACGCTTTTGAAGCAACTTGCCCAACACTGTTGCTGAGACATTAATATTGCCAGCTGCTATCGAAATGGTAAAAGCGATGTGCGGGGATGTCGATTCGTGCACTAATCCTGGCTACTCTGCATTTGCAACACAGTATAACAAACATGTTTAAAAACTAATAGTAGAAAAAAAAATTCTCTGGGGTCCCCAGAAATTTTTTATGTCAAAATGGGCTTGCAGCCAAAAAAGGTTGGGAACCGCTGCCACAGTTACGCAACTCATTAATACCACTCTTAAAGCTGCAGTGTGTAGAATTTTGGGTTTTATTTCCGATTTTATAGAAAGTAATTATAATATCCATAAGTACATTTAATTTAGTGCATAATTGCTGAAAAAAATTATTTTAATTATTTATTTTTCCCTTAGAAAGGGTCTCATATATGTCCATATTTCTGCATATTTTGGACCAAGGCCTAGTGCCGCCATCTTGAAAGTGTCATAGTTGGAATGTCATCAGGTGCATTGTTTAAAATGTAGAATTGTTCTTGTCCTTGAAGGCCACTGTAGCTTCTGTTATTATTCTAAAGGGGTGGGGTTACCCAGGGAGCGTTGCATTCTAGAACTTTGTAGAACTTTCTTGATGATGTCATATTACACACTGCACCTTTAAACACTTCACCGTGCGGAGCAACACTAGCGGGGCAGTTAATATAAACGTGTGAAATAAAATAAAAAATGTGCATGTTTTTTTTGTGATCAACTTTTTATTATTTATTTTTTCCACCCTTTCCCAACACTGATGTCATTGCACAATAAAAATCACATTTACCTTCAGTAGGTTATTGAAACAACATTGTCTTACGACAGGCAATAATCAGTTAGTAAAAATCATTTAACACAGTCCCCTGGATCGGCACTCACTACAGATGTTGTTTATCAATTCCATACTTTTTTTCCCCCGGTAATCAATTGTGAAGTCAAAAGACTTTTCAATAAAACTAAATGATTTACCAACTTAGTAGTTATTTGTCAGAGTATATCGTTGAGACAGAAGTAAAGGTGAGGAGGAGTAGATCAATGGAATAATAATATTTTAGGTTACTGGATTAGCGTCACCCTCACTTTGCATCTTTAACACACACATGAAGCTTTGCAGTAAGACACTTCTCCAATGTGTCCATATGGTCCTCTCCAAAGCTGATAATCTGTTTGAGAGCGTTCAGGATCAGTGTGTCTGTGTCTGCGTTGACCTCGTCTTCCTCAAAGTAGTTCTGCACTGGGAAGATACAGTTCATAGGGAGTCCCACTTCATGGCTGTATTCCTCCATCTGAGGGTCGAACAAGTAATATTATTATTGATTTTAACAATATTTCAGGCATTTTTGAAGCTCTCTGTAAAGGGGTTTTACTACTAGCTACAGTGGGCTCCCTTTGTTTACATGCCCTGTGTGTACTTATCAGTTTACAGCACCTAGGCTGTGTATTAAGACTAAATTCTCTCATTTTGACAACAAGAAGTGTTTTCCAGAATCACTGACTGCACCTTTAATGGTATGCACTCTACTCAGAGCTCGTGGAGCCCCAAAAAAACACATAAGTGTTCCAGTCGCTTTGATTCAGTAGAACAGGATTTAGGATGCGTTCCAAAGTGGCATACTCTTCTACATTTTACAGCTGATCATAAACAGTATCTAGTAAGCATGCAGCAGGCATGCAATTACTTTTAGTCATTTATATCATCATAACATTGCACCCTGAACTTGCCTCTGGGTATTTTTTTTAAAGGCATTATGCTAAAAAATACCCAGATGTCCTACTTCACCCGGTGGTGATTTTTTGTACTATGTATGGTTGAAACCAGCAGCTTTATGGAGGTTCTGACCCACAATCCACTGCAGCAGAAGTTACATCACATGGACTGAGCCTCCCTGTGAAGACAACCAGCGATGAGACGGATATATAAGCAAGAGGCAAGATCAAGGAGCCATGTTAGGGTGAAATAAATAAACACTAATGCCCCAGTTGAATCATACTGCATGTAAACTATGTACTCTTTATAGACAACTGAAGCGTGCATTGTAGTAAAAGAGTACATACAAAGAGTATGCGATTTGGAACGCAGTCTCTGTGGCTCAGAATACATAAACTCACCGTCTTCTTCAGATACTTGCTTCGATACACGTTCCTTAGGGACCGTTTAGTTTGACCACAGACTCCATCAATGTTAGTCAAGATCCCAATCTGAGGAATGCCTGCACAGACATTAGCACGTTACCACCACGGTTATATTATACTATCTATGGGTTAAACACATACAAGATGACCCCCAGCAAACGCAAAGAACACAACACCAACACACATTCTGTTTTATTTTATCTTTAACTTAAATTTTATCTAGTTGCTCTTCTATTTATCTTGTAAATTGTATATTATATATTGTTGCTGTGTTTTCTATTTTACTTGTTTATTGGATATTTAAATATTTATTTCTTGGCATTCAGTCTGTGGAAAACAAAGGAAGAATTTCATTGTATGACAGAGAACATGTTTCTGATTGTGGATATGACAACAAACTCTCTAAATCTTGGACGTTGAATCTTTATGAGCTATTCAAACAGTCTATATACAGTGGAGGAAATAAGTATTTGATCCCCTACCAACAATAAAGCTATCTCCCTCCCCCTCACAAAATGGCGACGCGCACAAACCAGGATTATTGGATGCCGTGTGAATAACTGAGGTCAGCCCGGATGCTACGTCCATATTATTTACTATCTATGTTGTCAACAGACAGGAGCATGAAGTGCTCTAAAATCTCCTGTAGACAGCTGTGGTGACTTTGGACTTGATAACACAGTGGACCAACACCATCAGATGACATGGTGCCTCAAATCATCACTGACTGTTGAAACTTGACAGTGGTCTTCAAGCCCCTTGGATGTTGTGCCCCTCCACTCTTCCTCTAGACTGTGGAACCTTGATTTCCAAATGAAACGCAACATTTAATTTGGATCAGTGATGATTTGAGGTATCATGTCATCTGCTGCTGTTGGTCCACTGTGTTATCAAGTCCAAAGTCACCACAGCATCTACCAGAAGATTTTAGAGCACTTCATGCTTCTGTCTGTTGACAAGCTTTATGGAGATGACAATTTCCATTTCCAGCTAGACTTGGCACCTCTCCACAGTGCCAGAAACCACTAGTAACTGGTTAGCTGACCATGGTATTACTGTGTTGATTGGCCAGACAACTTTCCTGACCTGAACTCCATAGAGAAACTATGGACTATTGTCAAGAGGAAGATGATACACACCAGACCCAACAATACAGAGGAGCTGAAGGCCTCTATCAAAGCAACCTGGGCTTCCATAACACCTCAGCAGTGCCACAGGCTCATAGCATCCATGCCATGCCACATTGAGGCAAGAATTCATGCAAAAGGGGCCCAAACCAAGTACTTAGTACAAATGCATGATTATACTTTCTAGAGGGCCGACATTTTTGTATTTAAAAACCTTTTTTTATTGATTTTATGTAATATTCTAATATTCTGAGATTTTGAATTTGGGGTTTTTATAAACTGTAAGCCATAATAATCACAATTATAACAAATAAAGGCTTCACATATCTCACTTTGAATGTAATGAGTCTATATAAGATATTATTTTCACCTTTAAAGTTTAATTACTGAAATAAATGAACTTTTGCACGATATTCTAATTTTTCGAGTGTCACCTGTATACTGATCAGAGTGTCTGTTTAAACATGTCTACTTAAAGCAGTGGCTGTTACCCATGGCGCTGGCTGCCTCTCTGACCTCTGCCATCTTCCTCACAACTGTCTTGTTGAGGTTTGATACGTTGGCGTTAAGAACGGTGACCAGAACATGAACTTTATCGTCTGCAGCCGGAGAGGAGACGTAGTGTCGAGTATCATTGGTGGGCAGAGGCGCCACAGGGTTGAACTGAAAGGCAAACACAATGAGACTGATTATTATATGGCAGGGATACTCTGTCCTTCTCTACCCTTGAGATGATAGTGATGATCGTATTACAGATTTTTAGCGTTATTTTATTATTTTACTGAATAATGGTAAACGGTGGTGTTTTCAGTTAATGAACCATCCAGAGCCCAATCCTAGACTGTAAGAACGATTTGGTTTCCGTTTATATTTCGTTCTCGTCTCTTGTTCATTAATAAATATATTTTTGCAGCAGCAGAGACCAGGCTCCTAATGTGCAGGTCTGTGTGAACTCTGTTAACAAGTTGTGGTTGGAGTAAATGCAGACGTGTTCTGTATTAAGATGTGTCTTACTGTGTAACCCTCCTTCACGTGTCCCTTTAGAGCCAGTATGATGTCGTCATGACGCACGCCTATGCCGTCCTCCAGACCCATGACGTCGCTAAAGACAAACGGGTAATACTCCCTGGGAAGGCTTTTCCCCTTTCTGATCTGATGAGTTTGAAACTGCAACACAAAACAGAAGAACATCTGGTTTGTACGAGGTCCATGAACGCATCAATGTGAATCCTGTAGCGGGAGATCATGGGCATAGTAGTTTTGAAACCTGAGATGGCAAACGCTTTTTAATATCTAATTCAAAACAGTGGGACAGAAAAGGGGATTGGTGGTCGGCCCCCGATCAACACACAAACAGGGTTTTTAAGGACAATAGATAATAATAAAAAACTCTGTTTGTTTATCAATAAAAACTCAAGCGTTTTCTCTCAGGTATTTAACATCACTATCGTGTTCCTAACGGCTCAGCTCTTCAATGATCAACAATAGAACATCAGTAGGCCTATATCACTACGTAAATATAGCCTAATGAATGGATTAATGAGAGGTTTGTCTGATCTCGTCTCCTTACTGTCTTGGTGAAGGTCATGGTATCGTTGCATGCGTTGGCCAAAGCGCCGTGTGTGTTTCTCTGCAGCAGCGCGTTCTTCACCGAGTTAAAGAAGCTGGACTTCCCCGCTCCCACGGGCCCGTACAGGAGGATCCTGAGGTGTGTGATGTCATTGCGCTCCGGTTTAAACTGTCTCACCAGCTGGAGATTCTTTGTTTCTCTGTTTAAAAACATGTCGGAGGAAAAGAGCGAGTCAGTGAAGGCATCACGTGCACTATAGGTTAGGCCTATTCATGTTTTAATATCTCTGTCATAATAATTATTGTAGGCTATTCTTGTCTGTCTGTCTGTCTGTCTGTCTGTCTGTCTGTCTGTCTGTCCGTCCATGGAGAGGGATCCCTTCCTCTGTCACTCCCCCTGATTGTTTCTAAACATATTTTCCCTTTTAAAGTTTTCAATCGCTTTGAGTGTGAGAAAAGCGCTACAGACTATAAATTAAATATAGGCTAGGCCTATTATTCTTATTCTTATTCTTATTCTTATTATTATTATTATTATTATTATTATAGCTAGTTGTAGGGCTATGTTGTCAAGATAACTTGTTGATATTTGAAGTAGGCACAGAGTTATTTGAGGTTCAGGGCTAATAGACGCAGTGAGCCCTTGGATCAGCCCTGTGTCTGATGGAGATGACGGAGTAGACAATGACGATAAATTGATAAATAGTTTTTTTTGCTGGGATTTTCTGTTTTTTCAAATCTTAGTAAAGTTCTAAAATAATTTACAATACAAAAATGTTCTTAAATTGACGATAGGCTATTCAAATGGTTTTCAATATTAACACGAGCATATAGGCCTATGTGTTCCTTAACACCTAATTTAATTCAGCTTCTATCTCAAAAAAACAAGTAGCCTAATAGGGTGCAGTTACGCTTTATTTGTCTGAGAGCAGAGGCTGTCATGTTGAGCCCACTGAGGCAGCTGCTATCTGTGATATCAGGTTTAAGAAATAAGTAAGAGCTCAATGTTCCTACAGGGTGATTCCAGGCTTCAGATTAAAAGTGTTATCAGTAAAATCAGACAGAAAGTGAAGCAGCTGCTGTGTTCCTTTGAGTAAACTCACCCCCAGTGAGCATCCCTCCATGGATTATCAAAAACTGAGGAGATGAAATGATGGAAATAAATCAGAATGAGCCATTAAAGACTAAGTTATGAACATCATATATGATCTCTTTAAATTTTGAAGAAATAAAGTGTATATCTTACGAGGATTGGGCTCTTTAGGAAAACATTCAGGAACACATGGAAAATAGAAAAACAAGATGTTAGCAAAACTAAATAAGAATCAACACGAACAATAGAATAGAAATTACAGCAACACTAATTATGAAGAAATAAAGTAGGACTAGAATCCGTGTACCTTCCGTTCAATCCATATCAGTTTGGAAATCAAAACACGAAAAACGAAAAAAAACTGTTTGATTTAATGGTTTTAATTATTTGTTTCATTTAAAAAAATAAAAAACGGACTGTTTTATTCAAAATATGCTTGTAAAACATGAATTAATTGCCATTTCTTATTTTTTATTTTCCATGTCGCCCTTCACATACGAAAATGGGAAAGGAGACAAACAGAAAATGTAAAAAAATTTGCATTTTCATTTTTGAAGTTCCAAATAATTATTTATATTAATCAGCGGGTTAAACTGTGTCCCGCTGCCACAATGCCACGAGCTATGCGCGGCCATCGCCGTGATGGCTCTGACACATAGACTGTTTTCTGACCGTGGCTATCTCCGTCTCAATTATTATTTGGAACTTTAAAAATAAAAATGCACATTTTTTATATTTTCTGTTTTGTCTCCTTTCCAATTTTCGTATGTAAAGGGTGACATGGAAAATAACATATAAGAAATGGCAATCAATTCATGTTTTTTTTTTTTTTTTATAATTCTTTTTATTTGGAAATGTTTATGAACACATACATATTCTGAGCATACATTTTAGCAGACATATCCATAGTTTTTTGTTGTTTTTTGTTTACAAACATACGAACAACAGTATCCCACCCACCCCACCCACTTGAACATGTAGTACACACACTTAGACTAACAAAAAGAAGAAAATAGAAAAATAAATACAGTAAAAATAAATAAATAAAATAGTAAGCAAGGTTATCATGCTTAGTCGTGCCAAAAGTCACTATGTACTTGTTCACATGCACAAACACTCTACATTATAGGCTGACATGCCAGCATCAATCCACATCATAATTACACAGACAATGCATCATGCATACATACGGTACACTTTCCGAAAAACAGTTTTATAATTGGATTGGCCCAGAAGTGACCAAGTCGGTAATTAAACCAAAAAAAAAAAAAAAAAAAAAAAAAACTACTGTACGCTACATGATATAGGGCCCTAATGCCAGAAATATAGCTATGGTGTATCAGGTATAGTTTTGAGTTTCCCTATGTATTTCAAAACTGGATCCCAGGTGGAGTAGAATTTGTCCCTTGACCCCCTAAGCGAGTATTTAATTTTCTCTAATTGTATAAAGTGCATCAGGTCGCACATCCACAAAGACGCTTTGGGAGGGTTTTTTGATTTCCAATGTAATAATATTCTTCTGCGTGCAAGCAGAGTCACAAAGGCCAATATGTTTTTATAACTTTTTCTTACAATAGAATGTCTACGATCTGTGATACCAAATATAGCTGCTGCTGCATTTGGTTGGAAATCAGTATTGAGCGCCTCAGATACTGTTTTAAAAATCATAGGCCAGTAAGTGACCAGAGCAGGGCATGACCAGAACATATGGGTTACATTGGCAGGGGTGTGATGACATCTGTTACAACTTGCATCAGAATCAGGATATATTTTAGCTAATCTTGCTTTGGAAAAGTGAGTCCGGTGCAAAACTTTAAATTGTATTATACTTAATTTTGCACAAGAAGTGCTGTCATTCACTCTAAGTAAAGCACAGTTCCACATGTCATCTTCCATGTCTTCCCCCAATTCATCCGCCCAGTCCGCCCTTATCTTCGCGATGGTTATGGTTTTAAGAGAAGCTATACAATCATGTATTCTAGAAATTAGCCTTTTCGAATTGAATGGGGATTCTAGCAGAACATCTAAGCCTGACACCGAAGATACATTTGGAAAGTTGGGGTCATGGCTCATAAGGAAGTGGCGTACTTGAAAATATCGAAACAGGCTAGATCGAGGACGGCCAAATTTTTGTGATAAGTCATTAAAGCTGGCAAATACACAATTTATGTACATATCTTTAAATTTAGAAATGCCTTGTCTCCGCCAAAAAGAGAATGTAGCTTCTAATTTGGCTGGGGGGAAAAGATGGTTGTTGCATATAGGGCTTAAGCTAAGAATTTGTTTGAAACCAAAGAACCGTCTCATTTGAAACCAGATCTTCAAAGTATTGATGACAATTGGGTTGTTTGTGAACTGGGTAGTAGAAACGGGAAGACTGGAAGTGACCAGAGCCGTGAGAGACGTTGAGATGCATGATGTAGCTTCATACTGGCACCAGTCTGTATCCGGAGTATGAAGCCAAAACATTATTTTTTGAACATTTGCAGCCCAGTAGTAGAAGAAAAGATTAGGAAGAGCTAGGCCTCCCTGTAATTTAGGCCTCTGTAGAAGCTCTAAACGTACCCTAGGGTTCTTGCCATTCCAAATAAAAGAAATAAAAGCGCTATCAATACATTTAAAGAAAGACCTAGGAAGGTAAAGTGGGATACATTGAAACAGGTAGAGAAATTTTGGGAGCACACTCATCTTGATGCAATTCACTTTACCTGCTAAGGACAAGTGGAGTGTTCTCCATTTCTTTAGATCTAGTTTGACTTTATCAAGTAGAGGAGCAAAATTTTCCTGGTAGAGGTTTTTCATACCTCTTGTGATGTTAATGCCCAAATATTTAAAACCGTTTCTAGATATTTTCAACGGTAAAACATTATCCTGGATTTGAAGAGCCAAGCTGTTAACAGGGTAGCATTCACTTTTTATTTTATTTAATTTTGACTGTTGTAGAGTTATTCTTATTACTTTTGTTACCATTTCCGTTATCACTGTTTTGTCATGGTGATCATTATTTAATGTAATTATGCACTGCAGTGTATAGATGCACAGGTGTTGTGTGGACTCCAGGAAGAATAGCTTTGGCTATGGCCTCAGCTAATGGAGATCCCAATAAAATACAAATACAAATACTTTTACTAAAGTTCAGTTTATACCCGGAAAATTTACCAAATCTTAACAGAGCATGGATGATATGAGGTACACTAAGAATAGGGTCCGAAACAAATAATAATAAATCATCGGCATATAAACTTAGTCTATGCTCATCTCCTCCTCTGAAAATTCCACTTATAGATGGCAATGATTTGAGTGCGATGGATAAGGGCTCTATGGCCAAGGCAAATAACAGTGGACTAATTGGACATCCCTGACGGGTCGCTCTCGACAGAGTGAAGTACTGTGATTGCCTGCCGTTTGCAACCACAGAGGCCTTGGGTGAGCTGTAAAGAAGTTTAATCCATGAAATAAAATTTGGACCATACCCAAATTTCTTTAAACAAGTGAATAAATATTCCCACTCAACCCTGTCAAAAGCTTTCTCTGCGTCCAGTGAGATGACCACCTCAGGTACCTCACTGGACGCAGGGGAGTGAATAATATTCAAAAGCCGCCGGATATTTGTAAACGAGTGTCGACCCAGAATGAAACCGGTTTGGTCAGCAGAGATCACATCAGTCATTGTGGTTTCAAGGCGTAGGGCAAGAGCTTTGGCTAGGATCTTCACATCACTGTTTAGGAGGGAGATGGGTCGATATGAACTAGAGCTGCAACGATTAATCGACAAATCGATTATTAATCGATTATTAAAATAATCGCCAACTATTTTGATAATCGATTAATCGTTTCGAGTAATTTTTTAATAAAAAATGTCCAAATTCACTGATTTCAGCTTCTCAAATGTGAATATTTTCTGGTTTCTTTAATCCTATTATGACAGTAAACTGAAATATCTGTGTGTTTTGGACATAACAATACATTTGAGGACGTCAACATGGGCTTTGGAAAATTGATCAACATTTTTCACCATTTTCTGACATTTTACGGACCAAAACACTAATCAATTAATAATCGATTAATCGAGAAAATAATCGACAGATTAATCGATTATCAAAATAATCGTTAGTTGCAGCCCTAATATGAACCACATTCTGTATTCTCTTTACCTGGCTTCAGCAGGAGAATAATCGATGCCTCAGTGAGAGTTTGTGGTAATGACCCACGGGACATAGACTCTATAAACATTTCAAGTAGAATTGGGGATAGTTTCTTAGAAAAAGTTTTAAAAAATTCTATTGGGTAGCCGTCGGGGCCAGGTGTCTTACCACTTTGCATTGCCATTATTGCGTTAATAATTTCAGACAGTTGTAATGGGAGTTCGGTCTTTGTCTTATCCGTTACCTTTATGGAAGGAGCTTCAAGATTGCAAAAAAAATGTTCCATATCAGTTCTATCATTGGTCGCCTCTGATGTATACAGGTTAGAATAAAATGAGGTGAAGGTTTCATTAATTTCTCCCGGGTCAGTAGTTAAATCCCCATTTGGTTTCCTTATTTGTGAGATTTGTTGAGAAACAGATTGGGCCTTAAGTTGGTGTGCTAGAAGGCGGCCAGCTTTTTCTCCATGCTCATAAGCATATCCACGTGATTTTAACAACATTTTTTCTGTTTTACCGGTTGACAACAGGTTGTATTGAGTTTGAAGGTCAAGCTTTTTTTTTATAGAGTTCAGGGGATGGAGACGAAGAGTACTGAGAGTCTACTGTGCTAATTGATTTAATAAGCTGGTCTTGTTCAAGTCTACGCATTTTATTGATTCTTGCTGAATATGATATAATCTCACCTCTGATCACAACCTTCAGTGTCTCCCAAAGCAATGAGGAGGAGATGTTGGAAACTATAAAGTTGTCAATTTCTTTGTTTATCAAATCACAGAATGAACTATCAGCCAGTAAGGTTTTGTCTAATTTCCAAGGAGGACGTTCCGAATTGTTAGGAGGAAACACGAGCTCTAGTAAAACTGGGGCGTGATCAGATTCAACTATGGTTGAATAAACAGCTTTTGTGACAAAGGGAAGAAGGTTTCTATCAATAAAAAAGTAGTCTATTCTGCTGTATGAGTGGTGAACCGGGGAAAAGAAGGAGAAGGATTGTCTATTCTGCTGTATGAGTGGTGAACCGGGGAAAAGAAGGAGAAGGATTGACCAAGTGGAGAAAGAGAGCGCCAGGGGTCAACACCTCCTATTTAATCCATAAGAAAAGATAAAGATTTGAAGGATCTGTAGATTTAGGATTAGAGCGGTCCAATATTGGGTTAATTGTGCAATTCAGATCACCCCCTAAAATTAATTGTTGTGAGTTTAAGTCTGGTATTAATGAGAAGACTTTACCCATGAATTTATCATCATCCCAGTTTGGGGCATATATATATATTAACCAAAACGACAGGCTTGTGGAAAAGTAGCCCAGAGACCATGACAAAGCGCCCCTGTGGGTCAGAAATAACAGTGGTAGCACTGAACTGGATTTTTTTATGTATCAATATAGCGGTCCCACGTGTTTTAGAATCGAAACTTGAGTGGAACACATGTCCCACCCAAGCTTTCTTGAGTCTAATTTGATCTTTCAACAACAAATGAGTTTCACATTTTAAATATTTAAGGTGATTGAATATTCTAGCTCTTTTTACAGGCCCATTTAAACCTTTTACGTTCCAGCTAATAAATCTTACATCAGCCTTTCTTACATTAGTTCTTTGTTCCATGTTTAAATCAGAAAAAGTTGTTATAATAACTGTAAAGCAAATAAATGGTCACAACAAAAATGTGTACAGCTCCATGGATAACCTCATTAAGAAAGAGTGAGATAAGGAAAGAAAAAAAATAAAATCTAGTGGTGTACCATCCCATAACCCTGTCCCATACCCCAGACATAGACACAGACATAACTAACACTAAGCCTATACTTGTTCCTCTCCCTGAGGCAAGCTGCAGGCATAACACTATTTCCAAAAACTTCTGGTAGAACATCATCTTCTTGCTTCTAGCTTCTAGCTGAGAAGGCTCCCAGTAATAATATATAAACAAGCTTTACACAAAGGCCATGAAGGCAAAAGCAGGGCTGAGGGGACAAAAATATTATGAAGTAATAATTAGGTGTAAAAATATATATATAAATATATATATGGCACATCCATGTAATGGAAAAGCTATGTGTCCTCCTCCCCTTCTCTTTTGGTCCCCCTAATTAGCCCAAACATAACACGAATGAAAGCAGTAGCACACAGAGTAACATAAGATCCGGGCCACTTTTTCCCCCCCCCCTTTTTTTTTTGTTTATCCCTTCTAAACATGTTATCCCAAAACGTAGCGTGGATGAAAGCACAGTACCTTAAAATCCAGGGCGTATGACAGACTAATTGCAAAGGCAACGTACACAGTAGAGTGTGCAATATTTACTGTCCGTCTCCAGTCCATAAAGCGAAGGCAAACGCTGCTGAATTTTTACTCTTTAATCCTCTGATCGTAGAACCTCTGGGCTTCATCAGGTGAGTCGAAGGTGAACACGTCGTCCCCGTGTGTCACGCGCAGCCTGGCAGGGTAGATCAGGTGGAACCGGACGTTCTTTTGGTAAAGGGCTTGTTTTATCCCGTTAAATGCAGCTCGCTTTTTAGCAAGAGCCGCGCTGTGATCTTGAAACATCCTTATGACAGTTCCTCCGTACCGCAGCTCGTGATTCCTTGCCCAGCGCAGCGCGGCTTCCTTCTGTTGGAATCGGGAGAAACAAACCAGGAATGTGCGCGGAGGCTTTCCATGTCCAGATCTGAAGGTCGGGGACCGGTGGGCTCTCTCCAGTTCGGGCGGCGCAGTGAAGACGTCGGGGCCCATCACCTGCATCAGCAGCTCAGACATGAATTTAACCGGGTCCTTGCCGTCTTCGCTGCCTTCTGGTATGTGTAGTATACGGAGATTGGCTCTCCGCGATCGGTTTTCTAGGTCATCGAGCCGAGTCAAGACAGAGAGATTGGTTTTGGGCTTGGAGCGTCTTAATGCTAGACTCCGCAGCGCATACACGTTCAAAGTTATCACCGGACACAGACTCCACAGAGGTGAGGCGCTGTTGGAATGTGTTCACTGTTGTTTGGAGTGAGTCCAGCGAGGCTTGTAGTGGCTTTGTAGATTCTTGAATCAGAAGAGAAACATCATCCCTTAGTGTGGTTCTCTGCTTCGCAAATTCTGCAGCCAGTTGATCCTTAGAAATGACAGCGGTATCCATGGTTGCTCCCGGTCCTGAAGTTTTTGTCGCTGTCGGAGGGCTGTTAGCTGAGAACGTTGCTAGCTTACTTGCGGCGCTAGTAGCAGCGCGTGTAGCTGGGGTTTGTGCACTGCAACCTGATTTAGCAAACTTCGAATTGCTCATTTTAAGTTGAAACATTTAATGAAACTTACTAATGATGGATTGTCAAAAGCACTGGGAAGAAAGCTTGATTAAAAAAACGAATATTGCAAAAAGTAGACTGGGAGCCTTCTCTCGTGCGTCCGCTCACCACATTTGCCAACCGGAAGTCTCAATTCATGTTTTACAGGAATATTTTGAATAAACATTTTTTTTTTTAATGAAACAAATTAAAAAAAAATGAAATCAGACAGTTTTTTTTTCGTTTTTCGTGTTTTGATTTCCAAACGGATATGGATTGAACGGAAGATACACGGATTTACGGGGATTGGGCAGCGCTTTAGGAAAAAAACACATGAAAAATAGTGAAACAAGATGTTAGCAAAGCTGATAAATCAACAGGAACCATAGAATATAAATTACAGCAACATTAACTACCTAACTAATTCACCCGAATGTATGAATGAGTTAGAATGAATAGTTACAAAACAGATATAATAATATTCAATGTTCAGAGTTTTTCATTAAAATATGAAATAACGGAAAAATTCTGTCAGTTTAGTAAAGAACATTGTTCTTACCAGGTGTGCTCTCCGAACCTCCCATTCTCTGGATATGCTTGAAGCACAGGTGTGCAGTGTATTAAATAGAAGCAGCCCCACCCCTCACAGGTGTACAGCCCCACCCCTCCACACACATAAACACACCCCCATTAACCACATGATTTCAAAGAACTCCCACAGCTTTTTCTAAACATCCACTGTGTTCACTTTAGTTTATTCATAAATCGAGTATGATAAGTTTTAACTGTTCATTCAAAGATGCATCGGCTAAATATATTGAATAACCATAAATTGATGCGATTTCATCTTCACAAAGTGTTTTATTACTATTTTTTCATAATTAAAATATTTAAAGAAAAGCCTTTGTTCCCGGTCCTAGATTGCATTGCAGCATTATTAGAATGTC
This sequence comes from Hyperoplus lanceolatus, assembly GCA_026929865.2. Lineage (NCBI taxonomy): Eukaryota > Metazoa > Chordata > Actinopteri > Uranoscopiformes > Ammodytidae > Hyperoplus > Hyperoplus lanceolatus. The sequence goes on along the minus strand of CM049400.1, from coordinate 36,832,805 downwards.
CACATTAAGAGGACTTCCGGGTTACAGAGCATGGGGTAGGCACGATCGCTCTATAGCTCCCACTATCTATTTCAGACCTAACTGATTAAACCCTATTCTCGTCGATTTTTTTTGTGCTTGTGTTGCCGGTAACACTGATACTGTTTTGGAGAAATGCCTAGAAGCAAGAAAAACGCAAAAAGAGATTCGGCAGAGTCAGATATGTCCTCGGACAGCGTGGTTAGCATGGACGTTGGTGCTAGCTCAGTGGCTTCCATTCCGGGTCTGCTTGAACAGCACAGAGCAGCGATAGCCGCCGAGTTTAAATCAGCTTTCGCCAGCATGGACGCTAAACTGGACAGCATCCAGGCCGTGGTCTCAAGCCAGGGGAAACGTATAACCGATCTCGAGGATAATGCAGAAACTGTTTGCGGACGCCTGGAGCAACTTGAGGCTACGTGCTCCTCACTGCAGGAAGATAACACGCTGTTAAAAGCTAAACTGTCGGATTTGGAAGGGAGGAGCAGGAGACAGAACGTTCGTATCGTGGGTTTACCAGAATCACTGGAGGGTGCGCGCCCCACTGCCTTTTTCGTTATCTGTGTTTTCCTTTTTTTTGTGTGTTTTTTTTTTTCCTCTGTATTTTGCTACTCTTTTTGTTATCGGAGCAACTCTTTTTACTCTCACTATAACTGAGCTAGATGAAGGGCAATCTTAATTTAATTAGTTGGAATGTCAAGGGGCTTAATCACCAAGTGAAAAGGGGTAAGGTCTTAACCCACCTAAAACGGCTCAGGGCTGGAATAGTTTTCCTTCAAGAAACCCACTTACACGACTCTGACCATGGGCGACTAAGTAAATGCTGGCGTGGACAATTTTTTCATTCTAATTTCAGGGGTAAGGCTAGGGGCACAGCTATCCTTATTGATAGTAATATTCCTTTTGAGTCCTCAAACATTATATCAGACAAAAATGGACGTTTTATTATTGTTTCAGGCAAACTTCACAATAAGTCAGTCATCTTGGCTAACGTCTACGCGCCTAACGCCGATGATGTAGAATTCTTTAAGAGATTTTTTTCTCAACTCCCCGATCTCAATTCCCATTCTCTTATTCTTGGTGGGGATTTTAATTGTTATCTAGATCCAGTCTTAGATCGCTCTTCCCCCAAACCTGCCACTCTTAGCAGATCTGCAGGTTATATCAAATCATTTCTTGCTGATTATAGCCTTTCTGATCCATACAGGTTTTTATACCCCACAGGAAGAGAATATTCATTCTTTTCACATGTCCACCACACTTACACCCGAATTGATTATTTTTTTGTTGATAATTCATTGATGTCAGACCTAAAGTCATGCAGCTATGAAAGTATTGTGATCTCAGATCACGCTCCTCTGCTCCTTCAACTGGCTTTCTCTGACGTTGAGTATACTAGAAGGCAGTGGAGACTGGATCCATTGTTGCTCACAGATGAGAGTTTTCTTTCACACATCTCTACACATATTAAAACTTTTTTGAGTATAAATAGAACACCAGATGTGTCTAATGCAACAATTTGGGAAGCCCTGAAAGCCTATTTGAGAGGTGAAATTATATCATTTGCAGCATACAAAAATAAGTGTACAAAACAGAAACAAACTGAAATAGCTGATCAGATTCTGAACATAGACAGACTATATGCTACCTCACCTTCATCTGAACTTTACAAAGAACGTTTAAAACTTCAGACAGAATTCAACCTTCTTTCCTCTCGTCAGGTTGCTGACCAGTTGCTTAGGAGCAGAAGTACTTTTTACGAGCATGGTGACAAGATTGGCAAACTTCTGGCCAATCAACTGCGCGGATTTAGAGCAAAGCAACTCATCCCTGGAATACGGACAGACAGTGGGTGTACAACATCAGATCAGAAATTGATAAACGAAAAGTTCAAAACATTTTATTCAAATTTGTATAGTTCTGATTGTACAGTAGACGCAGCGGTGATGGAAACCTTTTTCAGTAACCTAAACATGCCTTCCCTTTCTCAAGACCTGAGACATAGCCTTGAGGCACCTATTACTCAGAGGGAAATTATTGCAGCAATAACATCTATGCAATCAGGCAAATCTCCTGGTCCAGACGGACTTCCATCTGACTTTTTTAAGAAATTTTCAGCCGAATTATCGCCTTTTTTATGTTCAGTATTCTCAGACTCATTTGACTCAGGTAAACTCCCGCCTTCGTTCTACCAGGCCTGTATTTCCCTGTTGTTAAAAAAGGATAAAGATCCTCTAGATTGTGCATCATACCGACCAATTTCACTATTAAATACGGATGTGAAGATACTTGCTAAAATTCTCGCCCACAGATTGGAGGATGTTCTCCCCTCTATTATATCCCCCGACCAAACTGGGTTTATAAAGGGACGCCAATCATTTTATAACATCCGCCGGCTAATGAACATTTTATATTCCCCCAGAAATATTGAATCAGAATGCCTTGCTTCTATGGATGCTGAAAAAGCATTTGATAGAGTAGAATGGAATTATTTGTTTTTCACCCTTGAGAAATTCGGTCTGGGTCCTGTTTTCACTTCTTGGGTTAAATTATTATATGCATGCCCTTCTGCCTCAGTATTAACAAACAGCCGTTACTCAAGTAGTTTTGATCTGCATCGTGGGACCCGGCAGGGTTGTCCTTTGAGCCCACTCCTTTTTGCTATTGCAATCGAACCACTTGCGATTGCCATTCGCGGTAACAAACAGATTCAGGGGATATGGAGAGGAGGAATTGAACATAAGGTATCATTATACGCCGATGACTTACTTTTGTTTGTCGCCAAGCCAGCCACCTCTTTACCGGAGGCACTTTCTGTGTTGGAGGTCTTTAGTCAGTTTTCTGGCTATAAACTTAACCTGAGTAAGAGCGAACTCTTTCCGATTAATAAAGAAGCTCTTAAACTTGATTATACAGCTCTCCCACTCAAAGTGGTGACAGATCAGCTGAGTTACCTTGGGGTATGTTTCACCAGAAATTTTAAAAACCTATTTAAATCGAACTTCCTCAAATTATTGGATCAGGCGAAGCAAATATTATCGAAGTGGTCTCCTCTGGCTTTCTCTCTCATAGGCAGAATAAATTCAATTAAAATGACATTACTCCCAAAGTTCCTATATCTATTCCAATGTCTCCCCATCTTTCTCCCCAAATCCTTTTTTCAGGCCCTTGACTCATTAATGATAAATTATATTTGGAATGGTAAACACCCTCGGTTAAGGAAAGCATTTCTTCAAAGACCAAAACAAACAGGCGGAATGGCCCTCCCTAATTTCCAATACTATTACTGGGCTGCTAATATCCGTTCTTTAGTGTATTGGGTGCATTTTCACCTTGACGACTCAGCCCCAGTATGGGTAACAATGGAGTCCAGCGCTGTTAGCCCATTGTCTCTATCTGCCCTCTTAAGTGCCGCACTTCCACTCTCTTCGGCTATTCCCAACAGTAATCCCGTGATTAAGCACTCCCTTCGAATTTGGACCCAATTTAGGAAGAATTTTGGAATGCAGAATTTTTCACTTTTCAGCCCAATTGCAGCTAATCATTTGTTTACTCCCTCGACGGTGGATGGTGCATTCAAGATCTGGCATAAAAAAGGCTTAAAATGCATCGGTGATTTATTTATTAATGATCTATTTGCTAGTTTTTCCCAATTGACAAAACATTTTGGTATCGAAAAGACAAATTTTTTCCGATTTCTGCAAATCAGGCATTTTACACAGAAGTTAATTCCCCAATTCCCTTATAAACCGCCAGCCAATCAGGTTGATTTGTTTCTGTCTGTAAACCCCACATTAAAAGGCTCAATTTCTGTGTTTTTCAACCTTATTTCGAAATTGCATAGCCCCTCATTAGCAGCTATAAAAACCCTGTGGGAGCAGGACCTAGGTTCTGCCTTCACAGATCACATGTGGGATTCAGTCCTGGATCGAATACACTCTACCTCCATGTGCGCCCAACATGCTCTTGTGCAATTTAAGGTAGTACATCGTATCCACATATCTAAAACTAAATTGGCTCGTATGTTCCCCGATGTAGACCCGACCTGTGATAGCTGTAAGAGCGCACCGGCATCACTCTTTCACATGTACTGGTTGTGTCCCACTTTGACTGGGTTCTGGTCATCAGTTTTTAAAACAATTTCTGAAGTACTTCAGCATCAAATTGAGCCGAACCCTTTCACTGCAATTTTTGGCATCGCCCCCAATTCAGGCTTGCCTAAAGTGAAGCTGAAGGTACTGGCCTTCACCTCTTTACTTGCTCGTAGGGCTATTTTACTTAAATGGAAAGATCCTGCTCCTCCTTCCCACTCACATTGGATTAGAGACATTATGTCATGTATGAATCTGGAAAAAATTCGTTGCACTACCCAGGGATCTGAGACTAAATTTCATAAAATATGGCGCCCCTTCCTAGATTATTTTAAGAAACCGACCACATTAATTGAAGAGTAGCTACCCCCTCCCCTTTTTTATTTGATTCAATTTTTTTTTTTTTTTTTTTTCATATTGATTGTTTGTTTTTGTTTCTTGTGGTGTGTGTTTTGTGTTGTTGGGTATGAGGGTGGGATGTGGGTGGGGTGTGTTCGGGAGAAAAAGGGGAAAAAAAAAAAATGTTGTACTTGATGTGCTACAATTTTGTTGTTATTAACATTTAATAAAAAAACCTTTGAAGAAAAAAAAACAATTTTGAGATTAAAAAAAAAAAAAAAAAAAAAAAAGATGCATCGGCTAAATATATTGAATAACCATAAATTGATGCAATTTCATCTTCACAAAGTGTTTTATTACTATTTTTTCATAATTAAAATATTTAAAGAAAAGCCTTTGTTCCCGGTCCTAGATTGCATTGCAGCATTATTAGAATGTCCACATTAAAATATAACTGTTTAGTTAATTTTTTTATTGTTTGCTATTTCCTTTCAAATAAAATGTAAGCGTACTGATTTCATCATTGTTCATAATAAAACCCTATTGAAAAATATAATTTTAGAATTATGAAAAAAATTACTTTGAAGTGACAGTCCTTACTGGAATTCATCACTTTCTCTTGCAAAATGCCACTGATGGACGTTAAGGACTGATGTAGAATTATGTGAATATCTAGAGGTACATCATTACAAATACATTTGTCATCACATTTCCCTCTTTGGGAAAAAAAAATACAAATATATCCTGTCAAAACAATCAGTCAATACAATCCAGGATCAAGCAACACATTACATTTATCAGACTGTTTTATCCAAAGCGACTTACAACTGGAGCACACATTCACACACCGATAGCAGCAGCAGCTACCACGCAGGGTGCAAGCTAACTATCAGGAGACATTTAGGGTTCAGTGTCTCTTTGCCCAGGGACACTTGGACATGTGGCGGGGAGACGGGGGATCCAACCACCGACCCTGTAACCCAGTGGACGACCGAACCGCCCTACACACTTCACCACAGACGGCCCTCACAACATACACTAGGTAAAACAAAGTCTGCACATTCAAACACATTGAGCCATAAAGAAAATAGTTTCCCCACAAACATAAACATCAGAAATAATGTCTAATATTAAAGATATCAAAAACCCGGATAATCATAAGCCCAAATTATTAAAACAAGAAAATCAAGCATTTACATTTAAGTGGTTACGATTAAATAATATGTTGTTTACAGAGAACTACATTTATGCCAGTAAACGTTTTATCATCTATTGCAATTGATATGCAGGTCGTATCCGTTATCTCACTGTCATTCTGAAACCAAAACTAAACTCTACAGGAGGTTTTATCAAAGGATTGTATGGTTGGTTTTGTCCTGTTTTCACGTGGCCCTCTATATCTGCATTCTCCTATCGCAAGACTTACACTCTCATTTTAACAACTCTATCAATTCAATCTGCCTCTTGCACAATCTTCAATAAACCGCAGTCAATTTGACAAATCTTACTTTCTATCACGGGACCCTTTATCTGAGGCCCATGACCTAAACACATGGGGTCTTATTCATCATCCATGAGTAAATCTGTGTGTAGGGTTGCACATAAATTCTCACGCTACTAAAACTCTGCTCCGGATTCACGAAGCGTGCGGAAAACTCAGATTTGATCGTAAACACGTGTGTAACATGATGAATCCCAATCCTGCGTAAATTGAGAGCGCGCCCCCGGTGATCAGCAATTAGCATAGATCTCCGCCCATGAATAGCAAATGACCGCTATATAAGGGCATAGGTGCATCTGCTCAGCCTGCGATCATCATGGCGCAAGGAAAGAGAGAGAGAGAGAGAGAGAGAGAGAGAGAGAGAGAGAGAGAGAGAGAGAGAGAGAGAGAGAGAGAGAGAGAGAGAGAGAGAGAGAGAGAGAGAGAGAGAGAGAGAGAGAGAGAGAGAGAGAGAGAGAGAGAGAGATAGAGAGAGAGAGAGAGAGAGAGAGAGAGAGAGAGAGAGAGAGAGAGAGAGAGAGAGAGAGAGGGAAAAAAATTTCTCTGAGGAGGAGATTGAAGTTATTCTGGCAGATGTCGAAGTCAGGAAAAACATTTTATTTTGTTCAGTCAGCTCCGGGGTCAAAGGGAAAGGGAAAGATAAAGCGTGGAAAGAGGTCGTAGAAGCAGTCAACTCTGTCTCCTCTGTTGGGAGGACCCTCCAAGAGGTTAAAAGAAAGTGGTTCGATATTAAAATAGATGCAAAAAAAAAGAATCAGAGTAAATAAATTAAGCACTTCGGCCACGGGAGGAGGAGGACCATCACAGCCAACACTGAGCCAGCAAGACGAACGAATTGCGGGCATTATTGGGGATACTGCCTTATCAGGCATAATCCCTGATGGAGACAGCGACATGCCTCCTTTGGAGCTGAGCCAGTCCCCATCAACTTCAGAAGGTAAGGTCACACGTGTCATTCGTTCACAATATTCAGAAAAATTGCGACAAAGCACTGAAAAAGTGCTTTGTCAGGTGCTCTTTAAATTGAAGGAATTGGCAACCAGAGATTCTATTTTGTGCCAATTATAAACTTTAAATAACTCAGTGATGTCTGTCGGAATGTATAGCCACTTAACACGTTTAACAAATAAAGACAACATTTAAGTCTGACGAGAAGCACACAGCTCGAATCTTTCTTTCATGACAATACATTTGACTAAGCCTGCCCTTTCCTTATGAGATGTGCGTGTCTTTTATTCGATTCGAAGACAGCCTACAGCATTCAGGTCATTTACATTGAATTTAAAAAAAATGTAGGTTTGGTGTTCAAAGTAGGCCCACTTAATTTTTTAAAACAAGTTCTGTTTTTACAAGTTCAAATAAATCCACTCTGTAGCCAATGTAAATGTTTTCTCTTTTTTTCAAAGCATATTTATTGATGGGTTTTTTTTTTTTTTTATTGTTTCAGCCGGCGAGTGCTTCTCCCGTGGCTCCAGTCCTCCACCTGCTGCTCCTCCTGCTCCGTCACCCAGACGCCGAGGCCGGAGAGGTGACCCGGTCCTGACGGAGCAGGTCCTACAAAATCAAGTGGCAATTGTTAGGGCAATTGAAGGATTGAATAACACAATGCAGGAAATCAACACCAGCCTTAAGGCAATCTGCCAAGCACTTTTGCCCACCAAAAAATAAAGTTTACTTTTTTCAGTGTCCCCCCTGTGTGATGTTTGGTTATTCTAGGTAAAACCATTTGGAGCTGTAGAAAATAACGCAATGCAATAACAAAGGCAGTATTAAAATTAATTGATGAACTAAAATAAGCGGGATGTTGGATAGATAAACGAATATATCCGTTTTTGCAACAAAATAAAATGTTCAGATTAGCTTTTTTAATGTTAATGGTAGCTTGTGCAGTACTTGTGCAAGCAACATTTACCTTAAAATCGTTCTACAGGTCGCTGGCGTACCAGAACAGCAGCCGCATTCGTCATCTCGCGAGCTGGTTCTGGAGGCAGCCGCTCAGGTGGATGTGGGATATCTGGTATGGGAAGTCCCCTCTTAATTGAAAAATTGTGCAGGACACAGCAGGCCATTATAATGTTGCACACCTTTTTGGGTGTATAGAGGAGGGTGCCACCTCTGTGATCAAGGCACAGCCATCTTGTCTTCAGAACCCCGTTGGTGCGTTCTATAACAGCCCTTGTGACGGCGTGGGCTTCATTGTAACGCAGCTCCTGTGGTGTCTGTGGGTTGGTGAGGGGTGTCATTAGCCACCGCGTAAGCGGGTAACCCCGGTCCCCTGTGGATATAAAAAGATAAGTCTCTACATATAAATCACATGCATTTGTGAGTATATTCTTACCGATAAGCCAGCCGTCTCTCACAGCTCCATTCTCCAAACGCGTGCCAACTGCGCAATTGCGCAGTATGAAACTGTCATGCGTTCCTCCCGGCCACCGTGCCACAACGTTGAGCAACACACAGTTTGCATACTGTTTTGCATCAAATGGCGTGATGCGTATGTGTGTGCACCGATTCTTTGGGCATGTTGGCCACGCGCAAAACTCCTGCTTCACGAGTTCCTTTTTTCCCCAAAAGGGAAATTGAATGTACTCAGTACTTTGGGCAAAATGCGGCTCATTGATGGCTGGGATATTCCTGCTCTGTCTGCTATCTCCCGCTGAAGGTCCCTGTGGCAAGGAATCCCCACGGATAGTACCTGCAGATGTGCGGGGATGGCGTGGCTTCTTTGAGTTGGCCTCGTCAGAATAGGCTCCAGAATGTTGCATAAATACAACAGAATTGGTCTCGGTAGACGGAAACGACTAATCAACCACTCATCACTCTCAGCCAACAAGTCTGCCCGGTCCCTGAAGTTCCTCTCTCTCCAGATAGCACCTTGTGCCAAATCGTGCAAAAGTGCAAGTTCAGCCATTGTTACCATTGTCTAAAACCGAAGTCCTTTTTATACTATGGTAATTTCAAATTCCCAACACCTGGTGAGCACTATTTTGGCCGTGACAATAGTTTTTGTGTGATTTTATTATTATGATAATATTTTTTATTGATATGTAGAAAGTACGTGTTGTCTGTGGTTTTAAACAAGTAGTTTACATTCTAAATAAATCGAATCTATATCTTAAACCTTGAATTGTCAACTTATTCTCTGTAGAACATTTTTATATTTTTTATATTTTTTAATATTTTGTCATATGTCGCATATTGCGTGTTCAGCGTATTTTGAACATGAGAGAGAGTAATACGAATTAAAATTGTAATTTTCAACAGTGACAAACAGTGTTTATGTCTATTCCTACATTTACACACAGCGCTACACACAGTCGGGAGCATGTGTAGATTTTGTGAGTAGCTACACAAAAATCAGCACTACTAAAAGATTGATGAATGCGGAAATCACACGTAAATTCGCGCTGCTCACGGTTTACACACAAATCCGTGCTGCTCACGTTTCATGAATAAGACCCCATGGAGTTTATCTGCTCCAGTTAGCTGTGGTGCAGGTGGGCATCTTTTTTGTGCACCGTTTGCATAACAGAAAAGAGAGTGAATGTGCAACATAGGTTTTGTAATTAATTAATTCACTGAATCAGTGAATTTCAGAATCAGTTACAACGTGTTCCCCTGGATGTAAGAAGAGTTTAAATAACTGATATTTCAATAAAGGACAGTGGTGTAATATGACTAACTACAATTACTCCAGTACTGTACTTAAAGACCTAATTCACAGGTGGAAATATGAAGGTGTATTGAAGTCTGAGATCCTATGTAGTATAAATGTGCAAACATTTTAGAAATTGGTTCATCCTAGCCTGGGAAAAGGCAGAAAGAGTGTTTTGTCTCACTGTCTAACCCTACACTTTTCCCATGTGTGACATCACACATGGTAAAATGTAGGGTTAGGATTAACAGGACAGCTGGGCCAAGGGAAGACTGAGGGAATAATGAAAACCTCATTCATTATATTATGACAGAGGCAACTTAAGGCACCTTTTCATGCAATATCCTACTTTATTTTAAATTTAGAGGGAAAATCCATTGTGAGAGGTCTGCTTAAGCTACCATTGGTTTAAATAGGAACAAGCTGCTATTGAGTTTATATTTAGAACAAGATTACGTTTTGGGAGAAACTTGATTAACAAAACAATACCATCAGATTATTTATCACCTGCAGGAGTTAGGAAACAAAGAAGTATGGTTAGAAACATTACATATTCTGAAATATTTGTCACATGCAGCTGCAGTTTTTTTAAATGCATCATTGCACCTCCTCTCTGTGTGTACATGAAGTCATATTTAAGTACACTCCTGAACAAAATCTCAAGACTGGGGGAAAATTGCAAGTATTTGCATTTCTCAGTGGTTGATTGTTACCAAGTTTTAAGTAGAGCTTCAAAATTACATCAGGAGCAAAAGACAAATAACAAAGTAGGGGAGAACGAGGACACCCCCTGTATCTAGGCAACGGAACACATTTTTGGTCATGTGAGCATTATGTTTTCAAGCTCCTCTCATTTCCCCTTGGCCATGAAAGAGAGGACCTCATGGTGATGTTGAAGGCATGTTTTTTTCACAAAAATGTATTTTTTGCATGTCAGTAACCAGGTTTGAACTGGCCCCAGCACCAGCCCGGAGCTGGCTCTTGGTTCTTTGAGGTTGTGAAAGGGGTTTGTGTCCCAGGCTGTTCTAGCTGGTTCTGATTGTCCTTTGCTCTGACCCCCAGACACTAGCTGGTTCTAAGGGTCCTGTGCTCTGACCCCCAGACACTAGCTGGCTCTAAGGGTCCTGTGCTCTGACCCCCAGACACTAGCTCTAAGGGTCCTGTGCTCTGACCCCCAGACACTAGCTCTAAGGGTCCTGTGTTCTGACCCCCAGACACTAGCTCTAAGGGTCCTGTGCTCTGACCCCCAGACACTAGCTGGCTCTAAGGGTCCTGTGCTCTGACCCCCAGACACTAGCTCTAAGGGTCCTGTGTTCTGACCCCCAGACACTAGCTGGCTCTAAGGGTCCTGTGTTCTGACCCCCAGACACTAGCTCTAAGGGTCCTGTGTTCTGACCCCCAGACACTAGCTCTAAGGGTCCTGTGCTCTGACCCCCAGACACTAGCTGGCTCTAAGGGTCCTGTGTTCTGACCCCCAGACACTAGCTGGCTCTAAGGGTCCTGTGTTCTGACCCCCAGACACTAGCTCTGAGGGTCCTGTGTTCTGACCCCCAGACTGTGTTTTAATCTAACTGGTTCTATCTGTCATTTGAATGTTAATTATTGAATATGAATTATATGGTGTATTTGATCAGAGTTACTTTCAAGTGTTTAAAAATGTTTTTCTTAATTGACCAAACCCCATGACTCTGTTACTAGTCCGACATTAGTTTTGGAATATTTGGTTTTCAAGCTAGCTGTCAGGATTCTAACTGTTACAACATGTGTTGTTATGTATGTTTCAGAGTGGAAAAAGTAAGTGGATCAGTTTACCCCCTTGATTTCTCTGGTCTGTCTCAGTTTACCCCACAGCTGGGGTAAACTGAGACACAAGACAACTTTTTTTAAAACAATCATATTTTCACTGCCCTTTGTCATGAATAAATTCTGCTAATGCCCTTTTCTAGGAAACATCCTGAATTAATGGGAAATGTGTACATTTCACTGATAAATCATTTTAGCTCGCTTAGAGCTGAGCAAATGTAAAAAGTGTCTCACATTACCCCGTTCTCCCCTAAGCTATTTATTGAAAAACTGAATTTAAACTCAAACAGGCTGCTCATCAGCTGATCAAAAGTTGAAGTTTAGACCATAGCGTTAACGGTGCAGTGTGTAATATGACATCATCAAGAAAGTTCTACAAAGTTCTAGAATGCAACGCTCCCTGGGTAACCCCAACCCTTTAGAATGATAACAGAAGCTACAGTGGCCTTCAAGGACAAGAACAATTCTAAATTCTAAACAATGCACCTGATGACATTCCAAAAACATGCCTCCATAAGACTTACCCTCTCAATGTACAAAATGTGATATTAATATTTGTAATTCTCCGCTCAAGAGGATAATTCAGATTATTGGCAGAGGTGATTTTACACCAATAAAGACATTTATGAATGAGGATATTTAAGTTAATACATTACTTAAAATGTTACACAGTGTCCCTTTAAAAACTCAAAAACGCAAACAAAAAGTTTCAAAAAGGACTCAGTAGTGGGTAGACCCACCATTCTTTTGAGAAATGTAAAAGGACTGTCTTACTGCGTACAACCTCTGCAGCAATTGCGTTAACACAAGCAACAAATCTAGAAGTTCCCAAAAAAACCTAGCAACCTAGCCCACCGTTCTTGTTGTTCAACTCAAAGATTGGTTTAGACTTGATGCAAGTGTTTCCAGGAGGCTGGTGGGAACGTTGCTCCATGTGGTGAAGATGGCTTCATGTGGGGCATCCATGGTCTGGAACTGGAGTCTGTTTTAGTAGACTTCCCTGGCCATCCATCCCCAAACTTCATGGGGTTTAGATCAGGAGAACACGCAGGATGGTCCAACAGAGCAGCGTTATTCTGCTGGAAGAAGGCCATGAAGTTTGGGGATGGCGCAGGTGGGCATCTGCCCCCCCCCCCCCCTCTCTCACTCTCTTGACAAGGCACTTAAGTCCACGGCTGCTGCATCTGCTTCTTGGCTTATCTGGTTAGAAATGTTCAAAGCAAGCTGAGAGATACAGACACACATAGCGGTCCTCTTTTTATTTAGTTTGTAAGTTCAATGGAATTAAACTTTAAGAACACAAACGTTGGGGGGCGCTCGTGGTGTAGTGGGTAAGGGCGCCCAATGTACGTATCCCGCCCGGGTCGTTCTCTGCATGTCATTCCCCTCTCCCTGACATCCATTTTATTTTTTCCAAATCTCTGTCTCTACTTATTCTGTCTAATGGTTTTTTGCGTTTGAATCTCAAAAATTTCCGTTTTTTTACAATAACACTCATTTAGTCATCAACAAGTGTCTAATTATTGCGAACAAATAATATTCTAACAATTTAATCAGATATAAGGCTAAATTTAAAATACATCACAACATTGCACTGTTTTTAGTGCTTAAAAAAACTAAAAAACAGATTTGTTGGGTAGCTAGGCTATATAAGAAAATAAAGTCATTAATTGTGTGCTTCAAGTGAAGCATTAAATATTTATTTTTACATAAATAATAAAGTCCTTATAAACTTTTCAAGAAGCTGGACTAGAGTGAATATTGGACAGGCTTTATAAGTCCATGGCTTTTACCTGTGGGACAGCCCTTCACCCAACAGCGGGCTGCAACACCAACCTACAGTCTATTGTGCGACAGAGAGCTAGTTATCATTAGCATCAGCGTTAGCCGACATCACGGCACCAGCGGAATAATCTAACACTACAGGTAGGTTACACTACATGAAAACAACGGGCTATAGACGCTAGTTATAATTGCGTGTAGGAAACATTGTTGAGACTGGAATTTCGTACCGAAGCGGCCGTTCCATAATACAACACTCCCTTTAGCAATGGCTGAATATAAGACCTCCCTGTGCTGTGTATCTGCGGGAGCGAGTGGCATTAATAACTTATAACAGTAAAGGTTTAACATGATTACGTGCTTTTAGATGCTTTAATCATATGCCGAATTTATAAACAGACCATATTATTAACAATAAATTAAGTTATGTACATGCCAGAGTTACGTATATGGATAAATTAATAAGTAAACATTGAATAGACAGATTTGTGAAAGGGGTTTGGCGCCGTGTGTTACATTACCGTTACTGCAGCCAGGCTCTACTTTTCACGGCAGTAGTTTGGTCTTTAGATGTCGCCAAACCAGAATTCCTCCCTAGTTCTGCTTTAATTTTAACCGTGTTGTTTCCCTTTGCCTTGGAAATTGAATTTTACCAAAATAATGGCGAATTCCGTGACATTCCGTGTTAACAAGAAGATTCCGTTTTTATTGCCCGATTCCGTGATTCCGTCCGCGTTTTCGTTATCGCGGAAATCATAGGGCCCTACTCTCTGACACATTTCATCTCTGTCTCTACACACTGTCTAATGAAGCATAAGAATGCCAAAAAATATCTTTAAAAAAAAATAGATCACAAACGTTGCACAAACTACACACTGTCTGAAATAAATGCAAAGATCATTAACACCCTTGCCATTCCCTCTTTTGCACATATGGTCTTTTTTGTGCATCGTTTGCAAATGAGGAAAGGGAGTGAATGTGCAACATGGGGTTTGTAATGAATTATTAACTGGGCCATGCCTCTTTGTACTAACCCTCAAGGTGTGTGTGAAAGATAAAGGCCAGGACACACCAGCCCGATAATCGCCGTCGTCAAAAAAAAAGACGAATCTGTTTGGTGTGTGCCGTGACGTCGGCCGACGTAGAGGTCGTCGGGCTTGTTTTGAGCCTGTCGGCCGCCGATTGAACATGTTCAATCGGCGGCCGACCGTCTTTCATTTGGAGCAATTTGATTGGTGGAGGGCTAGCGAATCAGTGAAGCCCGGAAGTGAGGCGGGTAGCACAAACAGCTAACAACAGCTAGCCATCGTTTTAATGTGTTTGTTTGTTTCGTTTTGAGAGTACTCACATGCATCAACCCTTGTTGACTGCTCGACACCATGCTCGACACTCTCTGCTAAAAATTGTGCTCTTATGGTCCATAAATATAAATACGTATTTCTATCTATGTTTATGCTCTAGAGAGATGTCCAATCATTTCCGGCTTTCGTATTTTTTCGGGCCACAATACAGATTAGCGCCGCCTGCTGTTGTGGAGACATTACGTCCCGCGAGCGTACGGAAAATAAACAGTCGTCTCGGTGTGTTCTTTAGCAGCGACGGGAAGCTGGAGCTTCCTGAAACGGCCGACTCCATTTTTTTTGACGACGGCGATTATCGGGCTGGTGTGTCCTGGCCTTAAAGGCCAGGACACACCGGCCAGATAATCGCCGTCGTAGTGTCGGTAGGGGGTCGGGACACGAATCTGTTTGGTGTGTGCTGTGACGTCAGCCGACGTAGAGGTCGTCGGGCTTGTTTTGCGCCGATTGAACATGTTCAATCGGCGGCCGACCGTCTTTCATTTGGAGCAATTTTATTGGTGGAGGGCTAGCGAATCAGTGAAGCCCGGAAGTGAGGCGGATAGCACAAACGGCTAACAACAGCTAGCCATCGTTTTAATGTGTTTGTTCGTTTCGTTTTGTGAGTACTCACATGCATCAACCCTTGTTGACTGCTCGACACCATGCTCGACACTCTCTGTTAAAAATTGTGCTCTTATGGTCCATAAATATAAATACGTATTTGATCTATGTTTATGCTCTAGAGAGCAGTCCCATCATTTCCGGCTTTCGTATTTTTTCGGGCCACAATACAGATTAGCGCCGCCTGCTGTTGTGGAGACATTACGTCCCGCGCAAGCGCAGAGCGTACGGAAAAATAAGCAGTCGTCTCGGTGTGTTTTGTGGCCGCGACGGGAAGACTGGAGCTTCCTGAAACGGCGACTCCAGTTTTTGGGTAGTCGGAACGTGTCGGACTGGTGTGTCCTGGCCTTAAGAGAAAAGAGTTTATCAGATCATAAAAACTCATGACTTCAGAACAATGGTATCAATCCCAGATTTAGAAAGTGAAAATATCAGTGGAGGATTAGGAGAAGCTGTTGGGATTTCTCTGAAGTCATGTGGTCAATGGGGGGTGTGTGTGTGTGTGGCTGTGTCTTGATTCAGGGGTTGCGGTCTTGGAACCGGCCTCGTAGGCTGCATTTGAAGACCGATTGCGTCATAGCGGCGCGCAAAGGCTGTCCCGTTTGCAAGGCTCCTCATATGCGGTCGTGAAATGCAGCCTTCGTTTCACGGTTTTGAAGCAGTTTTGAAGGCTGCATCAGATGTATCCTTCGTGGCCCAACATATCCCAAGATTCATTGCGTTTTTTTCAGAGATGGCATAAAATAAAATAAAAATTAACAAAACAGCAACGTGTTGCTCCATCTTCTTAACTTTTATATTCCTTTCTTTCTTTCTTGTACTTTTTTTTCTTTTCGTCTGGTAGGCAACTTCTTTTTCTTTTTTCCTCCATTGACAGGGCTGTCTCCGTTGGCAGCAATCAGGGTTGCTAGGCAGCACAGGAGCGGCGAGTCGTCACGCAAGGTAACGGCTTGTTACGTAAACCGGAAATGCTCGTAAACGGAGACCTGCGGAGACCGTCCCGTTTAACACAAGAGCACCTATTTGCAGACCCATGGGGGAAACCATTGAAAGTGGAGCTCCACCGGAAGCCACGCCCCGAACTCATTTCATTGGTCAGAATTGTAACCTACTCTGAATTTGTTGTCTTCTTTTTGTTTTACTGCCGGAGTTCACCTAGCGGTGAATAATAATACACAGTTTCCACCGGTTATGGTGCTAGTACACAGTAAAATACGTCAGTTTGTTAAGGGTCCCACGTGGCCAGGACGGTGGTAAAATGTTAAGGTAGAAGATGAATGAAGCAACGAAGCTTTGTGTAAATCTTCTAAAATCCCTCTTTAATTCACAATTATCACACTAGGTCAATCACATACAAATATAAACTCTAATAAATGAAACACAAAAAGTGCCACCACATTAAAATAAACAGCTCATTTTAAAAAGCGGGGTGAAAGGCATTAACGTCTGACACATAAGGTGACAGTTTCCATTCTAGATCCTGATTGATTTATTACCAGATCCCTTGTCCTCTAGTGATCACAGTTTTAATTATTATATCATTTCTATATTCATATTAGGCTATTGAACGATCGATGCTCGTCTGTGACTTTGTGATCACGCAAATGAACGTAACAATCGTGTGCAGCCGCAGAATTACATTTCAACCAGACATAAATAGCCTATGTTCATATTAGGCTATTTAACGAGGCTCGTCTGTGACTTTGTGATCACACAAGAGAACAGTAACGATCGCGTGCAGCCACAGAATGAGATAGGCTACAATACAAAAGGTTTATTAATCCGAACACAGTTAGCATTAGCCTGCACTGCTGCAACAAGGCTCCAACTGACACTACGTAAAGGCTATTTACAGCTTCGTTTAAGAGGAAAAGACAAGCATTTGTTTCCAGGACTTCTAAGATAAAAGTTCAACTTTTTGTGTCTTCATTCATCTTCTACCTCAACATCTACTTTTTACCACCGTCCTGGCCACGTGGGACCCTTAACAAACTGACGTATTTTACTGTGTACTAGCATCATAACCGGTGGAAACTGTGTATTATTATTCACCGCTAGGTGAACTCCGGCAGTAAAACAAAAAGAAGACAACAAATTCAGAGTAGGTTACAATTCTGACCAATGAAATGAGTTCGGGGCGTGGCTTCCGGTGGAGCTCCACTTTCAATGGTTTCCCCCATGGGTCTGCAAATAGGTGCCTCTCGTTTAACAAGGCTCGTTGGCCTCAAAACCGGCCTTAAAATCGGCCTTCATAGGCTATAGCCTTCATAGACCGCGAGACTGCGTCCTACCAAGGCTGCAACCCCTGAATCAAGACACAGCCTGTGTGTGTGTGTGTGTGTGTGTGTGTGTGTGCGCGCGGGTGTATTTATTGAGTCCCTTCCTCTGTTTGCTGCAGATCCACAGCTGAAGCATGGCGAAGCAACTTGATGGTGAGCTATTTGTCTTCACATCAATACGATCTGTTTTAAAAGCTTCTTTCGTTTTATAATGAATACGGTTGTTCCGGTGATAAGGAATTTGTTTTAATTAATTTCTTGCTATTTTACTTTGATTCTCTGTATTTCAATCTGCTCTGTAAAGCACTTTGTAGCTTTGTTTTGACAATTGTTTTACAAATAAATCTTATTATTTATTTTTTAAAGATATTTTTTGGCATTCTTATGCTTCATTAGACAGTGTGTAGAGACAGAGATGAAATGTGTCAGAGAGGGGAATGACATGCAGAGAACGACCGGGGCTGGGTCGCACTTACCCACTGTGCCACGGGCGCGCCCCATAAAGCTTTTTATTATTATTATTACTAGTATGTATATAATATATACTAAAAATGACTGTTATAGCTGTAACTCAACATCCCACCTGATATCCTTGATGGTGCAGGTGACTCTAACACTCAAGAGACAGAGGGCACACAGGTAAGTTCACTTACACACACACACACACACACACACACACACACACACACACACACACACACACACACACACACACACACACACACACACACACACACACACACATTACCAGTAAAAAGAATAATATTTAAGACACCCAGACTATATGGTATATATATATATAGAAGAAGACTGGTTTAAACCTAAAGTAATGAATTTTTCTTCTGAAGTTTTTTGAGATGATTTGTAGTTCATTCATTTTGATATGTGCATTCAGTGTGTGTAATGTGTTGATGTTAATGAACTCTTGTCTGTATCAGATCAGAATCAACAAGACCTTCCAGAAGATCCGAGAGGGTTTGGAAGAGCGGGAGGTTTTAATAACAACAGAATGTCAAAAGGGTTTGTAAAATTAATAAAAAATATATATAAATATATATACACACACACACACACACACACACACACACACACACACACACACACACACACACACACACACACACACACACACACACACACACACACACACACACACACACACACACACACACACACACACACACACACACACACACACACACACACACAGAAACACAGTTGCATCTCCAAAAATGTAAAGTAAAATCCCCTGTAATTTGATTGCATATTCATCACGCACAAAGTAGAATATATTATTATAGTAGTATTTAACTTATTGTTGATTATGTCCAAAAGATTTATGAGCGCTGATCTACAGTATGTGAAACGTTGACTTTTTGAATGAGAGGAAGGAACAAAACAACTTTTCCATGAAATTCAAAATGTTTGGAGATGCGCCTGTGTGTATATAAAAAAAAATGTAAACTAATATTTGTAAATAATATTTCTTAGAGTGACTGTGATGTTCCCTGTTCTCTCTGCAGCTGCAAATGTCGTGTTGGAGAACTGCAAGGACAACCCAAAACACGTCGCTGACCTCTTGAATTTCTTAACTCGCTTTGAGGAATCCATCAAATCAACCAAAGGTTATTATTCTTTTTTTAACCTTTATAAAGTCTATCTACCAGAAGACAAAGACTGTGTTCGAAAAGCCCTACTAACGTCCTACTCATAAAGCCCTACTAACGTCCTACTCATAAAGCCCTACTAACGTCCTACTCATAAAGCCCTACTAACGTCCTACTCATAAAGCCCTACTAACGTCCTACTCATAAAGCCCTACTAACGCCCTACTCATAAAGCCCTACTAACGTCCTACTCATAAAGCCCTACTAACGTCCTACTCATAAAGCCCTACTAACGTCCTACTCATAAAGCCCTACTAACGTCCTACTCATAAAGCCCTACTAACGTCCTACTCATAAAGCCCTACTAACGTCCTACTCATAAAGCCCTACTAACGTCCTACTCATAAAGCCCTACTAACGTCCTACTCATAAAGCCCTACTAACGTCCTACTCATAAAGCCCTACTAACGTCCTACTCATAAAGCCCTACTAACGTCCTACTCATAAAGCCCTACTAACGTCCTACTCATACTAAAAGCCCTACTAACGTCCTACTCATACTAAAAGCCCTACTAACGTCCTACTCATAAAGCCCTAATAACGTCCTACTCATAAAGCCCTACTAACGTCCTACTCATAAAGCCCTACTAACGTCCTACTCATAAAGCCCTACTAACGTCCTACTCATAAAGCCCTACTAACGTCCTACTCATAAAGCCCTACTAACGTCCTACTCATAAAGCCCTACTAACGTCCTACTCATAAAGCCCTACTAACGTCCTACTCATAAAGCCCTACTAACGTCCTACTCATAAAGCCCTACTAACGTCCTACTCATGGAAGGCCCTACTAACGGTCCTACCCATAATGTCAAGTCCCTGCAAGCACTGAACCCCCATTCTCCCGATGTTAGCTTAAGTAGCCCCTAGTGCTAACGCCCTACCCTCATAAAGCCCTACTAATGTGTACAAAAACAAAAGCGCTTTGGTCTTGATAAACGGAGATATAGCGCTATACAAGTCCATTTACCATTACCATTACTCATAAAGCCCTACTAACGTCCTACTCATAAAGCCCTACTAACGTCCTACTCATAAAGCCCTACTAACGTCCTACTCATAAAGCCCTACTAACGTCCTACTCATACTAAAAGCCCTACTAACGTCCTACTCATACTAAAAGCCCCACTAACGTCCTACTCATACTAAAAGCCCCACTAACGTCCTACTCATACTAAAAGCCCTAATAACGTCCTACTCATACTAAAAGCCCTACTAACGTCCTACTCATACTAAAAGCCCTACTAACGTCCTACTCATAAAGCCCTACTAACGTCCTACTCATAAAGCCCTACTAACGTCCTACTCATAAAGCCCTACTAACGTCCTACTCATAAAGCCCTACTAACGTCCTACTCATAAAGCCCTACTAACGTCCTACTCATAAAGCCCTACTAACGTCCTACTCATAAAGCCCTACTAACGTCCTACTCATAAAGCCCTACTAACGTCCTACTCATAAAGCCCTACTAACGTCCTACTCATACAAAAGCCCTACTAACGCCCTACTCATACTAAAAGCCCTACTAACGTCCTACTCATAAAAAGCCCTACTAACGTCCTACTCATACTAAAAGCCCTACTAACGTCCTACTCATACTAAAAGCCCTACTAACGTCCTACTCATAAAGCCCTACTAACGTCCTACTCATAAAGCCCTACTAACGTCCTACTCATAAAGCCCTAATAACGTCCTACTCATAAAGCCCTACTAACGTCCTACTCATACTAAAAGCCCTACTAACGTCCTACTCATACTTAAAGCCCTACTAACGTCCTACTCATACTAAAAGCCCTACTAACGTCCTACTCATACTAAAAGCCCTACTAACGTCCTACTCATACTAAAAGCCCTACTAACGTCCTACTCATACTAAAAGCCCTACTAACGTCCTACTCATACTAAAAGCCCTACTAACGTCCTACTCATACTAAAAGCCCTACTAACGTCCTACTCATACTAAAAGCTCTACTAACGTCCTACTCATACTAAAAGCCCTACTAAAGCCCTACTAACGTCCTACTCATACTAAAAGCCCTACTAACGTCCTACTCATACTAAAAGCCCTACTAACGTCCTACTCATACTAAAAGCCCTACTAACGTCCTACTCATACTAAAAGCCCTACTAACGTCCTACTCATACTAAAAGCCCTACTAACGTCCTACTCATACTAAAAGCCCTACTAACGTCCTACTCATACTAAAAGCCCTACTAACGTCCTACTCATACTAAAAGCCCTACTAACGTCCTACTCATACTAAAAGCCCTACTAACGTCCTACTCATACTAAAAGCCCTACTAACGTCCTACTCATACTAAAAGCCCTACTAACGTCCTACTCGCTGCCAGGCGCCAACTTTGTCTATGCAGATGTTTATTGAAGGAAAGTGACTTTTAAATACTATTTGTTTATTTTTCATTAGGAGAGGAAAAAAGCCTGACCCGTGGAATAGGTGAGGCCCTCACATCTGCAGCTGTCTCAGAAAACATATGTTTTTTCTCTGATGTTTAATTATATTTTTTATATGAATGTTTTCTGACTAGTGGAACTGATATATATTCTATGCAGACCTGAATGATAGTGGCGCCCCC
Source organism: Hyperoplus lanceolatus (assembly GCA_026929865.2). Lineage (NCBI taxonomy): Eukaryota > Metazoa > Chordata > Actinopteri > Uranoscopiformes > Ammodytidae > Hyperoplus > Hyperoplus lanceolatus. The sequence goes on along the minus strand of CM049400.1, from coordinate 36,811,114 downwards.
AGCTGGTCAAGTTGTATATCGTTTGTTCCATTGTTTGTTCCAGTTGTATATTGTTTGTTTTCCTCTGAAAGAGCCAGACAAGAACATGCAGTTTGAGAGCACTGAGGGGAAGTCAAAGATTATAAAGGAAAATGAAGAAGCAAAAGGTAATGATATTTACACATTAAGTTACTGGCTCAGCATGATGTCATGATATATACGTGTAATATTTCAGACAGGCTGCCAGGCGCCAACTTTGTCTATGTTGATGTTCATTGTTTTAGGAAGAAGGAAAGTGACTTTTAAATAATCTTTGTTTATTTTTCATTAGACAAGACAGAAAAAACCTATGAGACCCATGAGGACCAAGGTGAGTCCGTTTAAGTGCATCCCAAAAAAAAATCCTCCTAAGGCCATTTTCGGTACATTAAGAATTGATATGTAGATATAGGGGAGAGTGTCCTAAGTTGTGCCACTTTTTACTCAAAGTGATTTTAAAGTGAGGCCTTGACAGTAAAGTCTCCGACTCAAATATGTACATATATTTCAGGGTGTTGTGCATCCCTGGCAATAAAACTTTGGATCTGGAATAAACTGTAGAAGAAATATAGCTTTCGGGAAAAAAAAAAGTTGTCTTGTGGCACAACTTGCCCCCGGTGTGGTGTAAGTTGTGCCGTTGGAGAGAATACCATGGGGTAAATTGTGCCATTGATATATATCTCATAAACTGAAATGCAAGACAAATCCATTTGACAATCACTTATTTAAGGTTTATTTAAAGTAAATAAAGTAAATATTTTACAAAGATTGAAGGACAATTTTCTTAAACAAGGCCTAGCAGATCTAGGTGGTTTTGCCTGCAAAACTCACAATGACAAAGTCACCATCATCCTCTTTCTGGCCATCTGAACTCTCATCAGTGGTGTCGTTAAGTGGAATTGAGATGTCACTCTCTTCTGAGCTACTGTAGACAATCACTTTCTTTTGGTGACCAGCGTATACAGCCATGCCACTGGCACAACTCTCAGAAATGTACTTTGCACTAGTTGCTCCGCCCTTGTAGAACCAACTGCCACCTGGCAAATGTGATACCCCCTACATTTCTGCCTATAAATCAAGGCTCAAAACCCATATGTACACCCTGGTGTTTCCTCCCCATTAACTATCTTCTGCACTACTATCTTTTTCATTAGGAGAGGAAAAAAGCCTGACCCGTGGAATAGGTGAGGCCCTCACATCTGCAGCTGTCTCAGAAAACATATGTTTTTTCTCTGATGTTTAATTATATTTTTTATATGAATGTTTTCTGACTAGTGGAACTGATATATATTCTATGCAGACCTGAATGATAGTGGCGCCCCCAGCTGGTCAAGTTGTATATCGTTTGTTCCATTGTTTGTTCCAGTTGTATGTTTTCCTCTGAAAGAGCCAGACAAGAACATGCAGCTTGAGAGCACTGAGGGTAAGTCAAAGATTATAAAGGAAAATGAAGAAGCAAAAGGTAATGATATTTACACATTAAGTTACTGGCTCAGCATGATGTCATGATATATACGTGTAATATTTCAGACAGGCTGCCAGGCGCCAACTTTGTCTATGTTGATGTTCATTGTTTTAGGAAGAAGGAAAGTGACTTTTAAATAATCTTTGTTTATTTTTCATTAGACAAGACAGAAAAAACCTATGAGACCCATGAGGACCAAGGTGAGTCCCTTTAAGTGCATCCCAAAAAAAAGTCCTCCTAAGGCCATTTTCGGTACATTAAGAATTGATATGTAGATATAGGGGAGAGTGTCCTAAGTTGTGCCACTTTTTACTCAAAGTGATTTTAAAGTGAGGCCTTGACAGTAAAGTCTCCGACTCAAATATGTACATATATTTCAGGGTGTTGTGCATCCCTGGCAATAAAAACTTTGGATCTGGAATAAACTGTTGAAGAAATATAGCTTTCGGAAAAAAAAAAGTTGTCTTGTGGCACAACTTGCCCCCGGTGTGGTGTAAGTTGTGCCGTTGGAGAGAATACCATAGGGTAAATTGTGCCATTGATATATATCTCATAAACTGAAATGCAAGACAAATCCATTAGACAATCACTTATTTAAGGTTTATTTAAAGTAAATAAAGTAAATATTTTACAAAGATTGAAGGACAATTTTCTTAAACAAGGCCTAGCAGATCTAGGTGGTTTTGCCTGCAAAACTCACAATGACAAAGTCACCATCATCCTCTTTCTGGCCATCTGAACTCTCATCAGTGGTGTCGTTAAGTGGAATTGAGATGTCACTCTCTTCTGAGCTACTGTAGACAATCACTTTCTTTTGGTGACCAGCGTATACAGCCATGCCACTGGCACAACTCTCAGAAATGTACTTTGCACTAGTTGCTCCGCCCTTGTAGAACCAACTGCCACCTGGCAAATGTGATACCCCCTACATTTCTGCCTATAAATCAAGGCTCAAAACCCATATGTACACCCTGGTGTTTCCTCCCCATTAACTATCTTCTGCACTACTATCTTTTTCATTAGGAGAGGAAAAAAGCCTGACCCGTGGAATAGGTGAGGCCCTCACATCTGCAGCTGTCTCAGAAAACATATGTTTTTTCTCTGATGTTTAATTATATTTTTTATATGAATGTTTTCTGACTAGTGGAACTGATATATATTCTATGCAGACCTGAATGATAGTGGCGCCCCCAGCTGGTCAAGTTGTATATCGTTTGTTCCATTGTTTGTTCCAGTTGTATATTGTTTGTTTTCCTCTGAAAGAGCCAGACAAGAACATGCAGTTTGAGAGCACTGAGGGGAAGTCAAAGATTATAAAGGAAAATGAAGAAGCAAAAGGTAATGATATTTACACATTAAGTTACTGGCTCAGCATGATGTCATGATATATACGTGTAATATTTCAGACAGGCTGCCAGGCGCCAACTTTGTCTATGTTGATGTTCATTGTTTTAGGAAGAAGGAAAGTGACTTTTAAATAATCTTTGTTTATATGTTAAAGTTCACCTTGTGTTTATCTAGGGTCAATCCGTGTACCTTCCGTTCAATCAGGGTCGAAATGGCCATCTTGGCCATCATGTATGCGTTCCAAAGCCACAGTGAAAGTGTCCGTGGAGGTCACTGGTCGGACCTTCGGGGCTGATAAGGTTTTACTGGGGAAGCTGAAATCACTGACGGAGACCAAAGACCAGCAGCAATGTGACGTCATCATTCTCTTCTGTCCAATCACGTCTCGCGTCGGATCAGATGTGGAAGCGGCCATGACAAAACCAAGAGGTGAGGACACTTTCCCTGTGTTCCAAATCGCATACTCTTTCTTCTCTCTATCCTCCATACTACATCCGACCATAAACAGAATCTAGTTAGGATGCAGTAGGCATACTATTGGGACATACTTTTACTTATTTATTTCATCCTAACATGGCTCCTTGATCTTGCCTCTTGCTTTTATATCCGTCTCATTGCTGGTTGTTTTCACTCTGACGCTCCTTTGATGTGACGTCACTTCACGTGCGCACTGGATTGTGGGTCAGAATCGCCCAAATAGGATGCACTTTTCAACACTAAAAATCTCGGCTGGATGTAGTAGGACATCTGGGTATTTTTAACCATACTAAATCTGGCCACAAGATTTGGGACATCCTAAAAAAAAAATTCTACCGTACTTAATAGCAGATAGTATGGGGACTGCAACCAGTGTTGCCACAGTCACCTTTAAAAAGTAACTTGGATACTTTACTGATTACTTGATGTTAAAAGTAACTAAGTTAGATTACAAGTTAAGTTACTTTACAGGTTTTGAAACCTATATACTGTATATCAATTTAAAACATGCACATTTTAAGAATCATTGAAAATATAAAAAATAAAGCCTGTACTGGGCTAGTAGCCTATATGCCTACTCTTTTTTAAATTTTTTTATAAACCTTTATTCCTACAGGTAAATCCCATTGAGACCGGAGACTCTTTTTCAAGGGAGACCTGTTTTCCTTTCCCACGTTACCATTCACACACACATTCATACACCGATAGCAGGCTAACTATCGACATTCACACGAGGCAAGGTGGGTGAAGTGTCTTGCCCAAGGACACAACAACTATGACACAGGTGGCAGGGCGGGGATCGAACCTCCAACCCTTTGATCATCGGCCGACCCGCTCTACCACCTGAGCCACAGTCGCCCCCCCTCTGTTTTCATAATAATATAAATGATGGATGTCCCGGGCGTAACTCTCCCAAAGCAACAGCAGCAGCTACAGATCAGTTTACAGCTCCAATCAGGAGTGAAGGTCCAGTCTGATGGATCCACTATGAAGGTTTGAAAGGTTAAACCAGGGAACCATTTTACATTTATTTAGTTTTGTGTTTAAGTCTCTGCTCTCCTTGTGTTCCTCCTATACACTTAATTCTTACTATTATTATCATTATTATTATTATTGCTATTGTTGTTTTTTTTTTAAACTATTTTTATTATTTAAGTCTTACACTAGTTATTGCACTGTTGGAGGAGCCCAAGACTTAAGAATTTCATTGCCAGCGACTACTCTGTAATTGTTGTGCATATGACAATAAAACCATCTTGAATCTCTTGAATCTTGAAGGAAGTCCATAAAATGCCCTGCGTTGCAATCCCCATACTTCCATACTATTTAGTATGCCAGAAAAAAATATTGAGGATGTCCCAATACATGCACGTCAATTGTAGTATGCTGAAAATACATAAATGCCCCACTAACTCCAACAGCATTTTGGAGTATTCGTCTTTATTCTTGACATTTCTCGACATTCCTTATCTGATTTTTTTTCTCTCTCTCCTGTCTGTGGCCCTAAAACTCTTCTGTACTTTAGTATGTAGTGTAGTAAAAAGGCTAAAACTCTTCTGTACTTTAGTATGTAGTGTAGTAAAAAGGCTAAAACTCTTCTGTACTTTAATGTGTAGTGTAGTAAAAAGGCTAAAACTCTTCTGTACTTTAGTATGTAGTGTAGTAAAAAGACTAAAACTCTTCTGTACTTTAGTATGTAGTGTAGTAAAAAGACTAAAACTCTTCTGTACTTTAGTATGTAGTGCAGTAAAAAGACTAAAACTCTTCTGTACTTAAGTATGTAGTGTAGTAAAAAGACTAAAACTCTTCTGTACTTTAGTATGTAGTGTAGTAAAAAGGCTAAAACTCTTCTGTACTTTAGTATGTAGTGTAGTAAAAAGGCTAAAACTCTTCTGTACTTTAGTATGTAGTGTAGTAAAAAGACTAAAACTCTTCTGTACTTTAGTATGTAGTGTAGTAAAAAGACTAAAACTCTTCTGTACTTTAGTATGTAGTGTAGTAAAAAGACTAAAACTCTTCTGTACTTTAGTATGTAGTGTAGTAAAAAGACTAAAACTCTTCTGTACTTTAGTATGTAGTGTAGTAAAAAGACTAAAACTCTTCTGTACTTTAGTATGTAGTGTAGTAAAAAGACTAAAACTCTTCTGTACTTTAGTATGTAGTGTAGTAAAAAGACTAAAACTCTTCTGTACTTTAGTATGTAGTGTAGTAAAAAGACTAAAACTCTTCTGTACTTTAGTATGTAGTGTAGTAAAAAGGCTAAAACTCTTCTGTACTTTAGTATGTAGTGTAGTAAAAAGACTAAAACTCTTCTGTACTTTAGTATGTAGTGTAGTAAAAAGACTAAAACTCTTCTGTACTTTAGTATGTAGTGCAGTAAAAAGACTAAAACTCTTCTGTACTTTAGTATGTAGTGTAGTAAAAAGACTAAAACTCTTCTGTACTTTAGTATGTAGTGTAGTAAAAAGACTAAAACTCTTCTGTACTTTAGTATGTAGTGCAGTAAAAAGACTAAAACTCTTCTGTACTTTAGTATGTAGTGTAGTAAAAAGACTAAAACTCTTCTGTACTTTAGTATGTAGTGCAGTAAAAAGACTAAAACTCTTCTGTAAAAGACTAAAACTCTTCTGTACTTTAGTATGTAGTGTAGTAAAAAGACTAAAACTCTTCTGTACTTTAGTATGTAGTGTAGTAAAAAGACTAAAACTCTTCTGTACTTTAGTATGTAGTGTAGTAAAAAGACTAAAACTCTTCTGTACTTTAGTATGTAGTGTAGTAAAAAGACTAAAACTCTTCTGTACTTTAGTATGTAGTGTAGTAAAAAGACTAAAACTCTTCTGTACTTTACTAGTATGTAGTGTAGTAAAAAGACTAAAATTCTTCTGTACTTTAGTATGTAGTGTAGTAAAAAGACTAAAACTCTTCTGTACTTTAGTATGTAGTGTAGTAAAAAGACAAACTCTTCTGTACTTTAGTATGTAGTGTAGTAAAAAGAAAGAGTATGTGATTTGGAACGCAGGGATGAACTCTGCTAACAATCCCACAATGCAACGCTGCATAATAGACAGGAGGGTTGTGATCAGAAAGTTAAACTCTGGTTGCGTTCCGAATCGCATACTTTCTACTATATTGTTTGGTAGAAAAAAGATTTAGGATGTCCCGATTCTTGTGGCCAGATTTAGGATGGTTAGAAATACTCGGATGTCATACTTCATGCGGCCAAGATTGTTAGTGTTGAAAAGTGCATCCTATTTGGGCGATTCTGACCCACAATCCAGTGCGCACGTGAAGTGACGTCACATCGACGAAGCCTCCATATGAAAACAAACGGAGATGCGACGGATATAAAAGCAAGAGGCAAGATCAAGGCGCAATGTTATGATGAAATAAGAGAGTAAAAGTATGTCCCAATAGTATGCCTACTAGGGGTGGGAAAAAAAATCGATTTTCCGATTAATATCGATTCTCTCTCGGACGGTTCTGAATCGATTCAGAAAAGTTAATAATCGTTTTTTTATTTATTTTTTTATATAATATAATATAATATAATTTTATTTTATTTTTTTTTGTAAATACTAATACTTCCTGCGCCATTGCTCATGCACACCACACATGTGCGAGTTGTTTCCAAAGTGTCTTCAAAAGGGCTGAGAGCAACAAACCCCTGACCTGCACCGGCTTTATCTCTGTTTAGGTTTTTGTATGAGAGCCGAATTCCAAGCCAAACTTTAAATACAATGTGTTGAAATGACATAGAAAATAATAGATAATAGAATAGAAATCCTATAGAAACATGATTTACGAGATTCGAAATAAAATAAAACTGAATGGGTTTAGTTTTACATGCTTCCATATTGTGTTGAAAGCTGCATTGATTATTGCACTGTTCATAGAAAGTCATATTTGTGACAAGAAAAGCTTTTTCTCTAATACAATATTAGAGAAGGCAATTCATCTGTTGATTGTATTTAATGATCATCACACAAGTAGGAAGTGATTAGCAAACTCTGATGTGCATATAAATATATTTTTGAAATTCACACATGGGTATGTACATAAAAAATGTTTTGCATTGAGAGGCATTGAGAATCGATTTTGAATTGAATCGTTGACCTCTGAATCGGAATCGAATCGAATCGTGAGGTGCCAAGAGATTCCCACCCCTAATGCCTACTGCATCCTAACTAGATTATTTTTATCGTCGGATGTAGTATGTAGAATAGAGAAAAGAAAGAGGAGGAGATTTGGAACGCAGCCATTAACTTTTTCTTGTGTTTGTATCGACAGCTGACAAACCGGTCATCTTGGTCCTGATGCATCACACCCTGAACCCAGATCTCACCACTGGAAATGTGATGTGGTCTGAGAAATACCGAAAGATCGAGAAGCATGTGCATGTTCTCTATCACCGGAGTGAGGGCGGATTACTGAAGAACAGTGAAGTCAATGACAGGGCCGTCAAACAACTGCAGGAGCAGCTAAGCAAGCACAGTCATTAAAGATTAAAGGAACACTGCAACATTTTAAAGGCCTACTTCACCGGTGGGAAGGCAGATAGTGTTTTATGGTCTCACTGTCTAACCCTACATTTCTCTTACTGTGACGAAATGTAGGGTTAGACAGTGAGACCATAAAACACTCTTTCTGCCTTTTCTCAGGCTAGGATGAACCGATTTAAAAAAAAAAAAAAAAAAAAAAATGCACATTTATACTACATAGGATCTCCGAGTTCAATACACCTTCATATTCCAACCAGTGAAGTAGGGCTTTAATCAATGAACCAGATAATTAAAGGAGTCTATGGAGAATATTGATAATTCAAATGTTAGTAGCTTTAAAACATCAGAAAGCTTCTGTAAAAGTTGTAGTGTGTCTTTCAGATCGTCTCATTTCATGTTGACTCAATAAAATAATCAAAATGTTGTTTTAGTTTATTTTTGTTAAAGAAAAATCTGCAGAATTATTAAAGTATAAGAAGTAGAAACATAACTATAACACTAGTTTACTTTATTTTCCACTATATACAATGTTTGCCCTATCATTTCACCTGTGACTATTTTCTAAAATAAACTAAGGTTGCGCTCCGAATCCCATGGGTTACGTTCCGAATCTCATACTTTCTACTATATAGTATGGTAGAAAAAAGATTTAGGATGTCCCGATTCTTGTGGCCAGATTTAGGATGGTTAGAAGTACCCGGATGTCCTACTTTATGCGGCCAAGATCATAGACATTATAAAGGATAGACGCCCCGTTGGCCGCTACTGCCTATTGGCGCTGACGAGAAAATGCGGCCGCCATCTTGAACCGGTCACACGTTCCACTCAGTGTAGTCTGTTTGACAGGTGCAATGAACTGTCAGCGCATGTAATTAATAATTTCTCATTAAATACCAAACTGATTTTCACGCGGTTTTCTTTGCTGCAAAGATCATACATGTAGCTAAGATACAGGGCACAAGTTTCGACGTGTTTTAATATTCATAGTGGGCTTAACAGTCATAGAAGATTCTGATATGATAAAAGTAACCAGACGTCCGAGTCACACACTTCGTCCGGGAGGAGATTGAAACGGAGGATGTGTTTCTGCTTGGGGAACATATTGAGGAGACACAGTTTGGCATCGACAACCACCATTCCGACTTGTTGTCATTGGTTGTGTCTGTCTTTCACAAATTAAGGCTGCACCACATTGCCAAACTCGCCTCGCTTGAATTTCTCTTCGGAGTAAAATGCGATTGTAAGGATGGTTAACTTTATTTTATGCATTTGAGTATTATTGTTTGCTGTTGTTTGATTTTCCCTTAATTTAATACTTTTGATTGCTGTGGTTTTGTATTGAATGTGTTTTTAATTGTACCGCGCTGCAAGGCACGCATTGATTTCCTGTCTGTGTCTGAGGAACCAACTCGAGACTAGACTGAACTTGGTATTCCCCCCTAGTATAGAACATTGGACAACCAAGAAGACTTTGATTTTAAATAATCCTGTCCTCTTTTAAGAGGCAACTGCCTAACAAGCTTGTGTTTTAAATTAGAGAAATAAAACATATTTTTACATGAACATGTGGTAGCCGAATTCCCCGGTTGCGACTAAGACAAAGGGTGAAGCCAGGACAATCATCATTGTGGTTCAAAGAGGTTTATTTCAGGAGATTTCCATCAGACATCAGACATAGGATTTCATGGTAGCAGTAGCAGCGGGCTGGAGGCCGCAATGGCACTGAAGTTGCTAGTTACAGGACCCGTTTATATCTGTGTGTGTGGGGTGTATCATGTGTTCTTAATATCTGCAAATAGACATATCGTTTCATTACTTGTGCAACACCAAGTCAAACACACGTCCATCTAGGGATCTGACCTTAACCTTTAGATATACATACTCAGCAACTTTGGTGCATATAAGCTATTAAAATATACCACATTCCTCCATTTTGATGACACTTCATCAACCAAAAACGAGATGTAACCAAACATATTTGAATAGCCTAACAGAAACCCCCACCAAAACACAGAAACACTCTTTATGAGTGAAGTAGAATACAATGCATAGATGTAAGCATTACTGCAGTAAACTACAAATGAAAGGGACCAACAAGGCAACTGCATAAACACAGAACGAAGATAAAATGAGAATAGGGTGCGAGAGCCCTCTCAGCCGAATCCCAAAGTCTCAAGTTCAGATATTTTTACATGTCACTAGAAATGTGTCCATCCAACTTTGGCACAGAGGATGGCTCCTCCATTTCAAATTGCAGACTCCGCCAAACGTGGAATTTTTCAGGGCCCAGGAAAGTCAAGCTGGTATGCGGTTGTATGCATGTGCATCTCCTTATCAGCCATGACCACGAATGCACTTGGGGGGGAGTAACGGATTGCTTTCTGATGATTGGTCTCCAATCTTTTCCTCATTTTTTTAGGTACATAAAGCACAGAGCGACTTAACAAGCTCGAATCCAGTCCAGCCTTTTTCCCAAAGTCTTAGTCAATAAAACTCACACGGTTCTTTCTATAACAGTGGAACTACGTGGATACCTGGCCATAACGGAGCCTCTGTGTGTCCCCAGACCGACGCTCACGCCGTGACCTTGAACCTTACACAGAGCACTATCAGCCGTTTACATTATCTCCCATCGCAGTTCTCGTTACTTTTAGATACTGGAACAGACAAGCACTTTTCAACAGCAACAGTCCATCTGATCTCATTCCAACAGATGTGTCCCGAAGTGTACAGGTAGTCTCATCATCAATGTTCCTGTTATATCCGTCATCGTGACGCCAAATGTGGTAGCCGAATTCCCCGGTTGCGACTAAGACAAAGGGTGAAGCCAGGACAATCATCATTGTGGTTCAAAGAGGTTTATTTCAGGAGATTTCCATCAGACATCAGACAGAGGATTTCATGGTAGCAGTAGCAGCGGCTGAGGCGAAGGACTCTGTTGCTAGTTACAGGACCCGTTTATATCTGTGTGTGGGGTGTATCATGTGTTCTTAATATCTGCAAATAGACATATCGTTTCATTACTTGTGCAACACCAAGTCAACACACGTCCATCTAGGGATCTGACCTTAACCTTTAGATATACATACTCAGCAACTTTGGTGCATATAAGCTATTAAAATATACCACAAACACTCATGTTGTCCTTCTCTTTTAATGAGATATTATATACACTGGTTTTTATTTATAGGCTATTTAATGCCTTCATGGGAAACATCCACCCTTCATATGTACCATGCTCGACTACTCCTCCTAAATTGCGCTGACAGTTCATTCCACCTGCCAAACAGACTACACTGAGTGGAACGTGTGACCAGTCCAAGATGGCGCCCGCATTTCTCACGCTCAACGCCCAATGCGGCGTCTATCCTTTATAATGTCTATGGCCAAGATTGTTAGTGTTGAAAAATGCATCCTATTTGGACGATTCTGACCCACAATCCGGTGCAGCGGAAGTGACGTTAAATAGCGTTGCAGATCAGTAAGAGTAATACATTAGTATACTATAGGTTTGTAGTTTACCTGTGGAGACTTTTGACAGTTTACACTGTCGAACTACTGTGACTGTAAGCTCATACTGTGTAACCTAATTAGGAGTTTTGGCTGCTTATTATTTGTCATCATAGTTTTATTGCAAGTTTTGTAGTTAGAAAAACTAAACAAAACAAAAACTGTCAGTTAGCACATGAAGACACAGAGAGGCTAATACAATGGAGGCTTCATGGCTCTCCAAGGCAACCATCATTTTGAAATTATTTTGAAGTTTTCAAAATTGGCGCATGAACTGCGACGGATATAAGCAAGAAGGTCAAAGTTCATGTCACATTCTTATGACGTCATAGTATGTCCCGATTGTGTGCTTACTGCAGCCTAACTAGATTCTTTTTATCGTCAGATGTAGTATGTAGAATAGAGAAAAGAAAGTATGCGATTCGGAACGCAACCATACTCTTTCTTTTTTCTATTCTACATACTACATCTGACGGTAAAAATAATCTAGTTAGGCTGCGTTCCGAATCACATACTTTCTACCATATAGTATGTAGAAAAAAGATTTAGGATGTCCCGATTCTTGTGGCCAGATTTAGGATGGTTGGAAGTACCCGGATGTCCTACTTCATGCGGCCAAGATTGTTAGTGTTGAAAACTGCATCCTATTTGGGCGATTCTGACCCACAATCCAGTGCGCACGTGAAGTGAGCCTCCATATGAAAACAAACGGGGATGCGACGGATATAAAAGCAAGAGGCAAGATCAAGGAGCCATGTTATGATGAAATAAGAGAGTAAAAGTATGTCCCAATAGTATGCCTACTGCATCCTGACTAGATTCTTTTTATCGTCGGATGTAGTATGTAGAATAGAGAAAAGAAAGAGTATGCGATTTGGAACGCAACCTGTATTTCTAAAGAAAATGAAACATCGATTCCGATCAAGGAAGTTTTATTAAAACAATTTAAATAAATCCAAATGAAAAAAGTATTTGAACATGAATCATGATAGACAATCCAACATGTCGAACCTCTCGAACCTCTGTCCTTCTACACCATGTTGTACATCGTACTTCATGTTATAGATATTAAAGGGTCAGTGTGTAGTTTCACAGGAGGGGGATTTGTTTACATTCACAGAGCCTGCAGTTAGTTTACTAAACATATTTTCTCTACATGTAATTCTTAGTATTGAATAATTCTATCAAATTATTTTGAGGAACCTGGAACCAAACGTTAAGACTAGAATATGTTTGTAAACCAAACTGTGGGCCCTGCTGCTGTAAACAACAACAGTGAAACAGTAACTTTTCAGGAAGCTTTCTAACTTCAAACAGTGTTCCAGGGATCACATTTCCCTGTGAGGAAAGTTTGTTTATTCAGTTATTATGAGAATAAACCTTAGAAAATGTTTCACTTCTCTGACACACACAAAGTTACACAGTGATATATTAAAGATGCACTGCGTAACTTCGGGTGTGTCAGAGAAGTGAACATTTTCTAAGGTTTATTCTCATAAAACACACACACACACACACACACTATGAAGCAGCCTCCTGTCTCAGCCTCTTCAGAACTTCTTCCGGGCTGAGAGCAGATTCCACTCTGAGAAGCTTGTCTCTGGATCTGGAGCCCTGGACACACAGACATACAGACAGGCAGGCAGACAGACAGGCACACAGACAGACAGACAGACACACAGACAGGCAGATGGACAGACACACAGACAGGTGAAAAGTTATTTCAGATAGATAGATAGATAGATAGATACATCGATACATCGATAGACAGACACACAGACAGGTGAAAAGTTCATAAGAGGTTAGACAGTGTGGCCCAAAGACACAGTCGGACAAACTGGATCTCTGCATTTATCCCTGTGTGTCTGTTTGTCAGTCCCTGTGTGTGTGTGTCTCTATCTTTCCCTGTGCGTGTGTGTGTGTGTTTCTGTCTGTCTGTCCCTGTGTGTGTGTGTGTGTGTCTCTCTCTGTCCGTCCCTGTGTGTATGTGTGTGTGTCTCTTTCCCTATGTGTGTGTGTCTCTTTCCCTATGTGTGTGTGTGTCTCTTTCCCTATGTGTGTGTGTGTACCTTCTCCAGTGCGATGTTGCTTTTCTTGAGCTCCAGAACTTGAGCCATGAACCTGACGAGCTCACAGTTTGCCTCTCCGTCGCTAGGGGGCGCGGCTATGGAAACGCCCACCGCCTCCGCAGACACATCTACCGTTTATCAGGGGGGAGAAGAAGAAAGGGACGGGTTTAAGTTGTTTGTACAGGTGTTCTGTGTGTGTGTGTGTGAGTGAGTGTGTGAGTGAGTGAGTGTGTGAGTGAGTGAGTGAGTGAGTGAGTGAGTGAGTGAGTGAGTGAGTGAGTGAGAGTGTGTGAGTGAGTGAGTGAGAGTGTGAGTGAGTGAGTGAGTGAGAGTGAGTGTGAGTGAGTGAGTGAGTGAGAGTGAGTGTGTGAGTGAGTGAGTGAGTGAGTGAGTGAGTGAGTGTGTGTGTGTGTGAGTGAGTGAGTGAGTGAGTGAGAGTGTGTGTGTGTGTGTGAGTGAGTGAGTGAGTGAGTGAGTGAGTGTGTGAGTGAGTGAGTGAGTGAGTGAGTGAGTGAGTGAGTGAGTGAGTGAGTGAGTGAGTGAGTGAGTGTGAGAGTGAGTGTGTGAGTGAGTGAGTGTGTGAGTGAGTGAGAGTGTGTGTGTGAGTGAGTGAGTGAGTGAGTGAGTGAGTGTGTGAGTGAGTGAGTGAGAGTGTGTGTGTGTGTGTGGGTGTTAGAACTTCCGCAGACACAGCTACTGTTTATCAGGGGGAGAAGAAGAAGAAGAAAACGGGTTTAAGTTGTTTGTACAGGTGTGTAGAATTTTGGGTTTTATTTCCTAGCAGATTTAGTAGAAAGTAATTATAATATCAGTGTTTCCCACTAATGTATCATTCCGTGGCGGGCCGCCACACTTTCATTTTTTTTTTTTTTTTTAATATGTATATTTTACTATTTAAAAAATATACATGTAGTAGGCCTATACATTTCATTTGCAATGCGCAAGTTTCACTTGGAAACAATAGCATTTCCGCATAAAAATCTTTAACGTGTGATTCGCGCTGTGATCTCAAGAAACAATATTTCCTTCAATCATGGACGCATTATCAAAGCGCCGCTTGAGGGATCGAGGCTTCAATCTCCCCGAGTCAATCAGCCCCTCCCCCTGCGGTGTCAACACGCGCTGTGACTGTATTGCCTTTGAACACTCTTAATTTTTTCAAAGTAAACGCTTCGGACTCCGCGGGACACTCAGTTAAGAGCATCGAGGGGGCGCCGAGAGGCAGGGGCTGGGACAGACGGTAGCTCGCCTCGCGGCGGACCGTCAGCTCGATCCCGAGATCCAACTACGAGCTTTTTAACTGCAGCAACTTTAAGATACGCTATTGGAGCTGGAATTACCGCGGCTGCTGGCACCAGACTTGCCCTCCAATGGATCCTCGTTAAAGGATTTAAAGTGTACTCATTCCAATTACAGGGCCTCGAAAGAGTCCTGTATTGTTATTTTTCGTCACTACCTCCCCGAGTCGGGAGTGGGTAATATGCGCGCCTGCTGCCTTTCCAGCAGAGCACCCTCTGCTGGAAAGAATATTGTGAGCTATCCTTCGTGATTGTAGTCACAGTTATTTGAGTACTAGTAATTCAACAATCTAATAAAACAAAAGGGCGCTTGTGTTCACTCTTTTGAACCACAGGTAACCACCACCTTTGCTTCATTTTTTTGATGGCTTAAATGTGTATCATAGAAAATTATTTATTCATTAACCATTGATAAGTGTGTTAAACTCCATCTTAATCACCATTTATATAGGAATAGTGTTCCTCAAAGTACACCAGATTGATGCATTTAACATTTAAATGGTACAAAATTTTCTTCCGGGGGAGCATACCCCCGGACCCCCCTAGGGGGGTCGGGGTCCCCCCCCACACTTTCAAAAAATTCTGTGGGAAACACTGAATATCCATAAGTACATTTAATTTAGTGCATAAAAGCTTAAAAAATGTTTTTGAATTATTATTTTTTCCCTTAGAAAGGGTCTCATATATGTCCATATTTCTGCATATTTTGGATTGTCATCAGGTGCATTGTTTAAAAAGAAGAAAGTTCTACAAAGTTTTAGAATGCAACGCTCCCTGGGTAACCCCACCCCTTTCGAATAATAACAGAAGCTACAGTGGCCTTCAAGGACAAGAACAATTCTAAATTATAAACAATGCACCTGATGACATTCCAACTATGACACTTTCAAGATGGCGGCACTAGGCCTTGGTCCAAAATATGCAGAAATATGGACATATATGAGACCCTTTCTACGGAAAAAAAAAATCAAAACATTTTTTTCAGCTATTACGCACTAAATTAAATGTACTTATGGATATTATAATTACTTTCTACAAAATCTGCTAGGAAATAAAACCCAAAATTCTACACACTGCAGCTTTAAAGGTGTGTGTATTAACCTGTTATGCCGCTGTGCTTAGCTCCGGGTTTGGCGTGAACTGTGATCGTTACAAAACCATTTTTATCTCGACACACCGGACAAGACACTTCCGGTATCGCAACAGCTGGCGGGGATTTCACCTTAACAACAAAAGGGTTCATTAAGTTAGTCCATCTTATACTTGTGTGAGTGAGTGAGTGAGTGAGTGAGTGTGTGTGTGTGTGTCTTAAAAATGCATTTTCAGCATGTTTTTAAGAAGAAAATGTCTCATAAATCAGACAGTGAACGACATATGAACAAATCCTTCTGTAATAACCTTCAGAATAGTGCTGAGAATGATTATGGAAAG
>CM049400.1:36787500-36790000 GCA_026929865.2 Hyperoplus lanceolatus | reverse complement strand
AGTACAGAAGAGCTTTAGTCTTTTTACCACACTACATACTAAAGTACAGAATAGTTTTAGTCTTTTTACTACACTACATACTAAAGTACAGAAGAGTTTTAGTCTTTTTACTACACTACATACTAAAGTACAGAAGAGTTTTAGTCTTTTTACTACACTACATACTAAAGTACAGAAGAGTTTTAGTCTTTTTACTACACTACATACTAAAGTACAGAAGAGCTTTAGTCTTTTTACTACACTACATACTAAAGTACAGAAGAGCTTTAGTCTTTTTACTACACTACATACTAAAGTACAGAAGAGTTTTAGTCTTTTTACTACACTACATACTAAAGTACAGAGGAGTTTTAGTCTTTTTACTACACTACATACTAAAGTACAGAAGAGTTTTAGTCTTTTTACTACACTACATACTAAAGTACAGAAGAGTTTTAGTCTTTTTACTACACTACATACTAAAGTACAGAAGAGTTTTAATCTTTTTACTACACTACATACTAAAGTACAGAAGAGCTTTAGTCTTTTTACTACACTACATACTAAAGTACAGAAGAGCTTTAGTCTTTTTACTACACTACATACTAAAGTACAGAAGAGTTTTAGTCTTTTTACTACACTACATACTAAAGTACAGAAGAGTTTTAGTCTTTTTACTACACTACATACTAAAGTACAGAAGAGCTTTAGTCTTTTTACTACACTACATACTAAAGTACAGAAGAGTTTTAGTCTTTTTACTACACTACATACTAAAGTACAGAGGAGTTTTAGTCTTTTTACTACACTACATACTAAAGTACAGAAGAGTTTTAGTCTTTTTACTACACTACATACTAAAGTACAGAAGAGTTTTAGTCTTTTTACTACACTACATACTAAAGTACAGAAGAGTTTTAGTCTTTTTACTACACTACATACTAAAGTACAGAAGAGTTTTAGTCTTTTTACCAAGGGCGTAGGAACGAGTTTAACATTGGGGGGGACACCAGCGAGCGCGCGCTGAGCGCGCGAGCGGGCATTTTTTGCCCTTGCAAGATCTCTGCGCCTGCTTTTTGGCACAGCTGGGGGGGGGGGGGGGGTTTCCATGATAGCACTACTACCAGAAGCTTTCCACATCAGTATAACAACCATCTGCCACCTTCCATGGAAAGCAAAAATATGACATTTTCAAATTTGCTTTGAAAATAATAAATAGATCAAATATACAGAATAATTTGCATAACACCTGTTGAATCCCTTCACAAAGACACCTCAGAACTTGATGAAATATCACCATATCTATGAATTGAAAATCCACTTATGCAGAAACACTGATATTAAGGAATTTTCCAGACAAAAGTAAAATAACAAGAAAAAAAATCCAATGTAAAAAAACAAACAACAATCAGTATGATATGCAATCACAGTGTTTCCCGCAGGATTTTTTTCAGCAGCGGTGGCGTGGTCCCTGAACGTCCTAGGGGGGTCCCTTTACATTTTAATGCATTGATCTAGTGCACTTTGAGAGGAGAATATGCACTAATTACTATTCAGATAGATGGGATTATTGGTGTTGCAACTTTGCCTTTTTTTGTCTTTACTTACAGATTTTGACATTTTTGTATAGAAATGAATATTTAAACACAAAATGCCACAACACAGAAAATGATTTGCCTATTTTACCTGCCTGCAATCTTCTAATATTTAAAAGTGCAAAATGAGGGTATAATCCTCCTTCTGCTTCCTTAAAACTAGTGAGGAGAGG
This sequence comes from Hyperoplus lanceolatus, assembly GCA_026929865.2. Classification (NCBI taxonomy): domain Eukaryota; kingdom Metazoa; phylum Chordata; class Actinopteri; order Uranoscopiformes; family Ammodytidae; genus Hyperoplus; species Hyperoplus lanceolatus. Next base: position 36,788,253 of record CM049400.1, on the reverse strand, counting down.
TTCAGTGTGTGTGCAGTGGAGAGAGAAATATAGGCCCTATACAGACAGACAGAGGGAGGAAGAGATAGCTTTATTTTATAATTTAGCTTTTTGATTTGCGAGAGTGATCATCGCTGACTTTAGACTGACTCCCGCTGTCTGCTCCGTGAGGCTCGAGCCCATCAGCTGAGCGAACAGCTGTCCGACAGATGAAAAAGATGAAAAACGAAACTGAAACTTAACTGGTGGAGCAGCCAAATATAAATGAATACATATTGTACAAAACTGTAACACAAGTAATGAGTTGTGGAATTTGCACCAGTAGCCTACAGTAGTCCACATTCTTCGCTCAGCCACTAACTGTTTCGTTAGTGAATGTTCCGCGATCTGTGTGTATGTCTCGAGCCCGGATACACAGAGCCCTGACGGAAAACTGACAGCGCGACTAAAGGGACTCTACAGTGAGCCGATCCCCTCCGTTAGTTTCTGTTTTCCGCCGAGTAAGTTACATTCACCTCCGACGCATGGACAGCGTTTATGTTTGGCATTGCCCCGTTTCTAAAATGAGCTAGGCATACGTACCAAAAAAAAAAGAAAGAAAAAAAGTAGAATAATAATGAGGAGGAGGAGGATTTTAATAGCGGCGGAGAAAATATAGCAGCGGTGGCGCGCCGCTGCTGTGTGAACGTGGGGGAAACACTGAATCATACTTTGAATGTTACTGTGTGGGAGATTTAATTCTTGCAAGTTTAGTTTCCAAATGTTTCATGAATA
>CM049400.1:36747500-36750000 GCA_026929865.2 Hyperoplus lanceolatus | reverse complement strand
TATCTACAGTATCTCACAAAAGTGAGTACACCCCTAACATTTCTTCAAATATTTCATTATATCTTTCCATGCGACAACACTGAATAAATGACACTTTGATACAATGTAAAGTAGTCAGTGTACAGCTTGTATAACAGTGTAAAGTTACTGTCCCCTCAAAATAACTCGACACACAGCCATTAATGTCTAAAGTGTTGGCAACAAAAGTGAGTACACCCCTAAGAAAAATTTTCCAAATTGGGCCCAAAGTGTCAATATTTTGTTTTGCCATCATTATTTTCTATCACTGCCTTAACCCTCTTGGGCATGCAGTTCACTAGAGCTTCACAGGTTGCAACTGGAACCCTCTTCTACCCATTCATGACGACATCAAGGAGCTGGTGGATATTAGAGTCCTTGCGCTCCTCCATCTCCCGTTTGAGGATGCCCAAAAGATGCTCAATAGGGTTTAAGACTGGAGACATGCTTGGCCAGTCCATAACCTTTACCCTCAGCTTCTTTAGCAAGCCAGTGGTCATTCGGAGGTGTGTTTGGGGTCGTTATCATGTTGCAGTACTGCCCTGCGGCCCAGTTTATGAAGGGAGGGGATCATGCTCTGCTTCAGTATGTCACAGTACATGTTAGAATTCAATGAACTGTAGATCCCCAGTGCTGGCAGCACTCATGCAGCCCCAGACCATGACACTCCAACCACCATGCTTGACTCTAGGCAAGACACACTTGTCTTTGTACTCCTCACCTGGTTGCCGCTCCACACTCTTAACACCATCTGAACCTAATAAATGTATTTTGGTCTCATCAGACCACAGGACATGGTTGCAGTAATCCATGTCCGTAGTCTGTTTGTCTTCAGCAAACTTTTTGTGGGGTTTCTTGTGCATCATCTTTAGAATAGGCTTCCTTCTGGGATGACAGCCATGCAGACCAGTATGATGCAGAGTGCGGCGTATGGTCTGAGCACTGACAGGTTGACCCCCCACCCCTTCAAGCCCTTCAGCAATGCTGGCAGCACTCATACGTCTATTTTCCAAAGCCAACCTCTGTGTACGACGCTGACCATGTGCACTCAACCTTCGTAAACTGGGCCGCAGGGTGGTATTGCAACATGATAACGACCCCAAACACACCTCCAAGACGACCAGTGGCTTGCTAAAAAAGCTGAGGGTAAAGGTTATGGCCTGGCCAAGCATGTCTCCAGACCTAAACCCTATTGAGCATCTTTGGGGCATCCTCAAACAGAAGTTGGAGGAGCGCAAGGTCTTTAATACCCACCAGCTCTGTGATGCTGTCATAAATGGGTGGAAGAGGGTTCCAGTTGCAACCTGTGAAGCTCTAGTGAACTACATGCCCAAGAGGGTTAAGGCAGTGATAGAAAATAATGGTGGCCACACAAAATATTTACACTTTGGGCCCGATTTGTACATTTTTTCTAAGGGGTGTACTCACTTTTGTTGCCAGCAGTTTAGACATTAATGGCTGTGTGTCGAGTTATTTTGAGGGGACAGTAAATTTACACTGTTATACAAGCTGTACACTGACTACTTTACATTGTATCAAAGTGTCATTTCTTCAATGTTGTCCCATGGAAAGATATAAAGAAAAATGTGAAGAAATGTGAGGGGTGTACTCACTTTTGTGAGATACTGTATCTATCTATCTATCTATCTATCTATCTATCTATCTATCTATCTGTCTGTCTGTCTGTCTGTCTGTCTGTCTGTCTATCTATCTATCTGTCTGTCTGTCTGTCTGTCTATCTGTCTGTCTGTCTGTCTGTCTGTCTGTCTGTCTGTCTGTCTGTCTGTCTGTCTATCTATCTGTCTGTCTGTCTATCTATCTGTCTGTCTGTCTGTCTATATGGTAAATAGTAAATGGACTCCACTTATAAAGCTCTTTTTTCTTTTATAAAGCGTTTTTCAGAAAGAGCTTTACATTGTTTTGTACACATTCACACACACATTCATACACCGATAGCAGCTGCATCTACCATGCAGGGTGCAAGCTATCTGTCTGTCTGTCTGTCCCCCCCCCCCCCCTCTCTCTCTCTCCCCCTCCCTCCATCTATCTATCTATCTATCTATCTATCTATCTATCTATCTATCTATCAATCTATCTATCTATCTATCTAATGTGAATAAAAAGCCAGATCATTTAAAATATATTTATTAATCATTCTCGTGTTTTGACAGCCAGAAACTAAATATAAATCACAAAAACATTTACTGTGTCACTGTTTGGCACAATATAAACAGGTATCTGTGTGTGTGTGTGTGTGTCGTGTCTGTCTGTGTGAGTGTGTGTGTCTGTCTGTCCTTCTGTCCGTGTCTGTCTGTCCTTAAGTCTGTCTGTCTGTGTATTTATCCTGTGTCATCGTTTGGCAGGTTTCACATTGTTGGGCAGAACACATCAAATATTCAATATTAAAGGTGCAGTCAGTGATTCTGGAGAACGCTTGTTGTCAAAATCACTTTTTAGTCAAACTCAGTGAATATCTCCTCAT
>CM049400.1:36735000-36737500 GCA_026929865.2 Hyperoplus lanceolatus | reverse complement strand
AGAGAGAGAGAGAGAGAGAGAGAGAGAGAGAGAGAGAGAGAGACAGAGAGAGAGAGAGAGAGAGAGAGAGACAGAGAGAGAGAGAGACAGAGAGAGAGAGAGAGAGAGAGAGAGAGAGACAGACAGAGAGACAGAGAGAGAGAGAGAGAGAGAGAGAGACAGAGAGAGAGAGAGACACACACTCACACAGGAGCAAACAGTCTATAAGGGAATGTAAAAAGCAAACCATGATCACAACCATCAATATAGAAATCATCAATTCTAAAGTGCTCATACAAATTCATTGTTTTGTCTTTAAATCGTTTTTTAAACTGAAATATATTCTTAAGTGTTTTGTGGGTTTGTCCGGTTGGAAGACACAGAAGCGGGTCTGATCCAAACGGTTGCTTTCACCAATAAAAACATCATTCTATAAGTGCTCATACAAATTATTGATTAGTCAATAAATCATATTAATAACTGAAATGGATTCTTAAGGAGTTTATCCTGAGTCTGATGGCAAACTGATTATCAATAGTAATAATGGGTTTGATTTATATAGCGCTTTTCAAGGCACTCAAAGCTCTTTACAGGGTTCCAGGTTCCATTCATTCACACACAGTCATACTGGTGGTGGTAAACTACCATAGTAGCCACAGCTGCCCTGGGGCAGACTGACGGAAGCGTGGCTGCCATTCAGCGCCTACGGCCCCTCCGACCACCACCTCAAACACACAGCAGTCATACACATTCACACGAGGCAAGGTGGGTGAAGTGTCTTGCCCAAGGACACAACAACCATGACACAGGTGGCAGGGCGGGGATCGAACCGCCAACCCTTGGATCATTGGCCAACCCGCTCTACCACCTGAGACACAGTCGCCCCACAGGTGTCTAATTGAAAAACAAAAAAATGTAAAGTCTATGACACGTCAATCTAATTTGCATAGTAATTTGGTACGCGGTGCAAATGTTTTGAACGGGATCACACACACACACACACACACACACACACACACACACACACACACACACACACACACACGTTTAATGTATAAATAGTTAAATGAATGTTTCACAGACCTGTAAGTGAGTGCAGATCCTCCTCAGCACGTCATAAACACTGTCTCTAGACAGGAGGGACACAAACACATACTGACACACACACACACACACACACACACACACACACACACACACACACACACACACACACACACACACACACACACACACACACACACACACACACACACACACACACACACACACACACACGGACACACGGACACACACACGGACACACACACACACACACACACACACACACAATACGATTAATTAATTTTAATCATAATATTCTGAATGTTAAGCCCCTATCTCACTAGGCTGCGACTGTTTGCGACAAGTTGGAGACTGCATTCGCGAGGGAGTCTCTAAACTGTCTCCAAACGTTTGCGGAGGTTTTTCTCAATTTCCTCTCATGAGTCGCAGAGCCGCACAGTCCTGTCGCATGAATTTTGAACATGTTCAAAAAAAAGTGTGCGACAAATCTAGTCTCAAAATAGTCTCAGAGTGGTCGCATGTGTCTCAAACGCGTCGCAAACCCTTCTCAATTTAGTCTCCGCGAGTCAGAAAGAGCGAGAAGTGTGAGACAACTTTGCGAGGGTTTGGCGACATATGAAACTAAATTGTGACTGATTTGAGACAAAAATGAGACTGACATTCCGTTCGTGCGACGCTCGCCAGACGTTCGCGAGACATAAATGCGACCTCCCGGCAAGTGTTGGCCTTGGGACATTCACAAACGTGTCGTGAGGAACCAACTCAGTGAGACTGCAAGTGAAAATTGTCGCTAATTCGCATATTTTGTAGCGAATTTTGTGTCTCCAACTTGTCGCACACAGTCGCAGCCCAGTGAGATAGGGGCTTTACACTGTCGCAGCCCAGTGAGATAGGGGCTTTAACCTGTCCAGCCCAGTGAGATAGGGGCTTTAGCAGTTCAAAGTAGGGCTAACGATTATTTTGATAATCGATTATTTTCTGGATTAATCGATTAGTGTTTTGGTCTATTAAATGTCATAAAATGGTGAAAAATGTTGATCAGTTTTCCAAAGCCCATGTTGACGTCCTCAAGTGTATTGTTATGTCCAAAACACACAGATATTTCAGTTTACTGTCATAATAGGATTAAAGAAACCAGAAAATATGTTACGGTAAGTAGGACCCAGATGCAGAAAGTAAACTAGAAGATTATTTATTGTCCAAAAAGGCACAAAAAGTCACATGGAGCACAGGGCCGGACTCACCAACAGGTAACTGGGAGTTATACACACACACACACAAGACAGGGTAGACAACGAGGGATTGGTGCAACACATTAGGGGAGGGAGCAGTAATCACACACACACACGCACACACACACACACACACACACACACACACACACACACACACACACACACACACACACACACACACACACACACACACAGGGAGGGAGGGAGCAGCAATCACACAG
>CM049400.1:36727500-36730000 GCA_026929865.2 Hyperoplus lanceolatus | reverse complement strand
CTCTCTCTCTCTCTCTCTCCCCCCCTCTCTCTCTCTGTCTCTCTCTCTCTCTCTCTCTCTCTCTGTCTCCCCATTTCAACTCTGTACTGTCTAATAAAGCTTGAAAATGCCAAAAAATTATCTTAAAAAAAGGCTATGCTGCTTCAGGAGGACACACACTGAGTTGGTTTCATCTTGCAGGGGCCAGAGTTAGGAATGTGGATTGCTTGAGCTGAGGAAGCCTGCAGGCTGATCTGTAGATCATTCAAATGGCACACAAAGGGAGACTCCAGATGATCCTTTGTGGGGGGGGGCAATTTAGGACAGCCTGGTTAAGAGTTAACAGCTAATCTATTGGCCCCTGGCGAAAGGGATTGTCCTAAAGTTACTGAATCAGACTTCTTAGAACTTGAGGTCTGCTGCAACTCTCAGTTCTTTTAAATCGAGTCTGAAGACTTTTTTGTTTCCATTTTAACCTGCACTTTTCATTTTATTTGCTTCTTTTATTTGCTTTTAAATGTTTTTAAATCGAGTTTTCATTTATTTTTTTTTTGCTTCTTTTATTCGCTTTTAAATGTTTTATAATGTGTTTTATGTATTCTAATATTGCCCCTGTAAAGCACTTTGAGTGGCCTTGTGTCTGAATTGAGCTATATAGATAAACTTGCCTTGCCTTGCCTTGCCTTGCCTTAGCGCCCCGCGAGATATCGCCTCCAGGGATTGATTAACAGATGTCCTCTGAACAGCGTAGGTCGGAGCTAGTTAGGGTACACCAATCAGGAGTTAGGAGAGGTCGGAGCTTACTGACCTAAGGACCAATCAGCTCACTTAGATTTGCAGGTTAAAGGCCGCCACAATGCAGGAAGAGACAGGTCTTTGAACTTAGAGGAATTCTTCATAGCTTCTTCTATTATGCATCTACCTCTATTATAGGGGCGACTGTGGCTCAGGTGGTAGAGCGGGTCGGCCGATGATCAAAGGGTTGGAGGTTCGATCCCCGCCCTGCCACCTGTGTCACAGTTGTTGTGTCCTTGGGCAAGACACTTCACCCATCTTGCCTCGTGTGAATGTCGATAGTTAGCCTGCTGCTATCGGTGTATGAATGTGTGTGTGAATGGTAACGTGGGAATGGGAACAGGTCTCCCTTGCAAAAGAGTCTTCGGTCTCAATGGGATTTACCTGTAGAAATAAAGGTAAAAAAAAAAAAAAAAGATTACCTCGATATTTGACCTGTTAATAATGTTTAAGGAAGTGGGGTGGGATTGAACAAGTATTTACTTCTTCCCTTTTCAAATGTGTTGGGGCATTTTTACAGAGTGCTTGGCGCCTTATCAGAGCAGGAGTCACTAGGGCCGGTGAATTTTTCTTTAAGACATTTTCTGTAAAGTTGGCGCATTTCAAACATGATTCACTGTGTCCATCTTAAAACATGGTGTGTCAAGGTCAAGGTCAAGGTCACTTTTATTTATATAGCACCATATAAGAACCTAAATTCACCAAAGTGCTTTACATAAAATACATACATTAAAATACAACAGCACACATTAAAAAACACTTGACACAAAACAATTCATTAAAACTAGGGGTGTAACGATACACGTATTTGTACCGTACCGTGACGGTACAGGCACGTATTTGGTGTTACAGAGGTGGACCGCGGTCCGTTCGTGGCGTACATAGCGTTAATATATGGCGAATGTACAGGCTTGTTTTGCGGTGTGGAACTTAAAACTTGTAGTCGGAGTTCCCCCCGGACCATTTAGCCTCCGGCTCGCTCGCACGTGCGCATTAGCAGCCAGCGAGAGTCTGTTATCTCCATGGTGAGCACAGCATGAGGGTGCAGTGTTGCTAGCTTAGCAACTTTTCAGAGCCCTCTGGCGACTTTTTTTTTCTTCAAAAAAGCGACTAGCGACAAATCTAGCTACTTTTTCTGGTGTTATTGGTGACTTTTGGAGACTGTTGCTAAAGCATGTATCGCTCTTTACTTCTAAATGAGCAGCGGCTGGCTCCCGAGGCTCCTGCCCCCTCCCAGAGCACTGACAGGCGGCCGAGTCCTCACGCAGCAGTCCCTCCCAGCTGCGGTCAGAGCAGGAGATACACACCTCTCCGCTCAAGTGTTCCGTTTGCATCACTATTAGCAGTTGTAGCAGCGTTCCCCCCTCTTCTACAGTCTATGAGTAGTGCCAATAAAGATGTTATACAGTGCTTTCGAACAGAGAGCAAACTGCATGGCGAAAGACAACAGGAAACCGGAGCTTGCAGGCGTACCCCTGTCATTCAAATCCCGCTTGAGGGATAACTTCGGATTCCAGTAGAATTATGAAAACAGAGATAAACATGTGGAACAATGTCGGCACACAGGTTATTGTTTCACCGCGATCGCCTATAGGAGCCAACCATGGACATAAAGGGAGCCAACACGTTGAACATGCATACGCATTTGAAAAGGCACCATCCAGGTCTGACTATCGTTACTGTGAAGAAACATCGAGCTGTGCAAACACAGACAGTATTTTCTTTT
>CM049400.1:36702500-36720000 GCA_026929865.2 Hyperoplus lanceolatus | reverse complement strand
GTGGCCTTCAAGGACAAGAACAACTCTAAATTTTAAACAATGCACCTGATGACATTCCAACTATGACACTTTCAACATGGCGGCACTAGGCCTTGGTCCAAAATATGCAGAAATATGGACATATATGAGACCCTTTCTAAGGGGAAAAATAATAATTAAAAAAACTAATTTCAGCTATTATGCACTAAATTAAACGTACTTATGGATATTATAATTACTTTCTACAAAATCTGCTAGGAAATAAAACCCCAAATTCTACACACTGCAGCTTTAAGTGTGTGTGAATGCTATTTTTATTTACCGTAGTTTTTATTTTTAAAACAATATTTCAAATAGTTGAAAAGGTAGAAAAAGAGAGAGCTGAACATGATGGCTGAATGCTTTGAATAGCTGACGGACACACGCAACTTAAAGCTGCTCCGAGGAACTTTCAGTTTGTGTTCAGTCTAGAGTCAAAGTAACAGACTGTGTCCCGATCGTCACTCATTTCAAGCTTTTGGTCGCAGCAGCCAATCAAATCAGAGGGAGGCGGGGTTTAGCCGGAGACTACTTCATGCCCGTCATTACTGTGTTTTACAATAAAAGGCCACTCTGAAATGTGCATTTGTGACCACCATTTGCCTCATGCAGTGCAACACATCTTCTTCGCATAGAGTTTATCAGATTGTCAATTGTGGCCTGTGGAATGTTGGTCCACTCCTCTTCAATGGCTGTGCGAAGTTGCTGGAGACGGCTTATGGTGGAGAAATGAACATTCAATGCACGAGCAACAGATCTGGTTGACATTCCTGCTGTCAGCATGCCAATTGCACGCTCCCTCAATGCTTGTGGCATCTGTGGCATTTTGCTGTGAGACAAAACTGCACATTTCAGGGAGGCCTTTTATTGTGGACAGTCTAAGGCTCACCTGTGCACTAATCATGATGTCAGATCAGCATCTTGATGTGGCACACCTGTGAGGTGGGATGGATTATCTCAGCAAAGCAGAAGTGCTCACTATCACACATTTAGACAGATTTGTGAACAATGTTTGAGAGAAATGGTAATATTGTGTATCTGGAATGAATTTTAGATCTTTAAGTCCATCTCATGAAAAATGGGAGCAAAAACAAAAGTGTTGCGTTTATATTTTTGTTGAGTGTAGATAGATAGATAAATAGACAGACAGACAGACAGACAGACAGACAGACAGACAGACAGACAGACAGAGACCTGAAGGGCAGGGGGCAGTGTGTGTCCTCGTCTCCATGGTGATGCAGCACACTGATGACATCATCACTGGGCTCCAGATGTTCCGGCATCATCAGCATAGTGACGGTTGCTAGGGGCCTGAAACAAAGGAAAAGTGTTACTGTCTGTCTGTGTGTCTGTCTGTCTGTGTGTCTGTCTGTCTGTGTGTCTGTCTGTCTGTGTGTCTGTCTGTCTGTCTGTGTGTCTGTCTGTGTGTCTGTCTGTGTGTCTGTCTGTCTGTCTGTCTGTCTGTGTGTCTGTCTGTGTGTCTGTCTGTCTGTGTGTCTGTGTGTCTGTGTGTCTGTCTGTCTGTGTGTCTGTCTGTGTGTCTGTCTGTCTGTCTGTGTGTCTGTGTGTCTGTCTGTCTGTCTGTCTGTGTGTCTGTCTGTCTGTGTATCTGTCTGTCTGTGTGTCTGTCTGTCTGTCTGTCTGTCTGTGTGTCTGTCTGTCTGTGTATCTGTCTGTCTGTGTGTCTGTCTGTGTGTCTGTCTGTCTGTCTGTGTGTCTGTCTGTCTGTGTCTGTCTGTGTCTGTCTGTCTGTCTGTGTATCTGTCTGTCTGTGTGTCTGTCTGTCTGTGTGTCTGTCTGTGTGTCTGTCTGTCTGTGTGTCTGTCTGTGTGTCTGTCTGTCTGTCTGTCTGTGTCTGTCTGTGTCTGTCTGTCTGTCTGTGTGTCTGTCTGTCTGTCTGTCATATACATGGAAAATCTGGATTGATCTACGTAGATAAATCCCAGAAATTTGAACACGTGACTTCTCGACCGGCGTTCCTAGTGTCTAGCGCTCTGCACAGCCACCCCAGACGGTCAGCAGGGAATACGTCTCAATGCATGTAGGTCATTACTTGATACTCTAGTATGGTTAAACATGACTATAAATCAGGGCTATTCAATTGGTTTTGAATGGGGGCCTGTTGGTGGAAATTATCCAAAATGAGGGGCCGGGAAAAAATGATGAGCATCAATAGCTACATATACTGTAAAACACTACAACGACATAGGAGTGCATATATTGTCTTTATTTGATCAAATAGAGTTCACCAGCTTATCAAAAATAATCCCTGTTTGATTAACATAGGCTGCCTGTTGTTTAAGTGTTTAACAATCTTATCAGTTCAGGAAAACACAATAGGTTAACTCTTCAACAGCTTATCAAAATACATAGAAATAAATGTAGGCAACTCTAAGTGCTACACCTTACACTACAGTGTTTCCCCCCCAAAATGTGTTTGTCAAGGGGTCACTGTCCAGGGTCATGGGAGGCGCGGTGCAGCGCGGCGAAAATTTTGGTTGTATTTTGCTCAAAGATGCCAATGCACAGTACAGAAATAAACTGCTTATCTGAATAAAAAAAAACTACAGACACTGACTTTACAATTGTGCAATTTTGTTTGCTATGTGAAGGTACAAATTTTGTGCAAACATGCAGACAATACAAAGCAAAGTTCTGCTGGTGCAATACTATGCAGACACACTAAATACAAATAATGGACCATACACTTACACTGCGCTACAATCGCGCGCACAAAGCTGCATACACAGAGCAGCTGAGAGAGAAACGCTTGGAGACACGTGCACATTTATTTACTGCAGATCGCGGCCTTTCGCACAGTTATGACCATGCAGAAGCACACATCGCACGTGCTAGTACATTAATTGTGCACCACTTAAAAAAAAAAAAAATTTTTAAGAATTTTCTTTTTTTTTGGGTCGGTCGGTAGTCAAGGCGGGGGCCAGTAAATATTCATTAAGGCATTTAGACGTGGTCAAGACAACGTGCTGAAGTCAAACTGAGCATCAGAATGGGGAAGAAAGGGGTTTAGGTGACTTTGAACATGGCATGGTTGATGGTGCACGGCAGGATGGATCCATACTTTCATGTTGTTTACGCCAAACTCTGAACCTGCCATCTGAATGTCGCAACTGAAATGGAGACTCATCAGACCAGGCATGATTCTTCAATCTTCTATTGTCCAATATTGGTGATCCTGTGGGAATTGTAGCCTCAGTTTCCTGTTCTTAGCTGACAGGAGTGGCACCCGGTGGGGTCTTCTGCTGCTGTAGCCCACCTGCTTCAAGTTTGGTCGTGTTTTGCGTTCAGAGATGGTATTCTGCATACCCTGGTTGTAACCAAGCCCCAACCTCAGCGAGTCTATCTATCTATCTATCTATCTATCTATCTATCTATCTATCTATCTATCTATCTATCTATCTATCTATCTATCTATCTATCTATCTATCTATCTATCTATCTATCTATCTATCTATCTATCTGCCCTTAGGCCCTTAGAGCTCGGCTGAGAAAAAATTCCCATGAAAAAAATTCTCTGGAAATAAATTGAGAAATCTCAGGGGGAGTTGACAGAGGAAGTGTCTCTGTGTCTCTGTGTGTGTGTGTGTGTGTGTGTGTGTGTGTGTGTGTGTGTGTGTGTGTGTGTGTGTGTGTGTGTGTGTGTGTGTGTGTGTGTGTGCAGAAAGCTTGTTGTTGACTGGTGAGAACAGTGAGAAATATTGACGTGGGAGGAACACACTGATAACAAGTGTGTGTGTGTGTGTGTGTGTGTGTGTGTGTGTGTGTGTGTGTGTCTCTCTTGTGTGTGTGTGTCTCTGTGTGTGTGTGTGTGTGTGTGTGTGTGTGTGTGTGTGTGTGTGTGTGTGTGTGTGTGTTTGTGTGTGTGCTACAAACAGCTGATACCAGGAGCTATATATAGGGAGGAGGTGAGACACAAACACACACACACACACACACACACACACACACACACACACACACACACACACACACACACACACACACACACACACACGGCAAGGAAAATTCTCCTCTCTGTTTCCATGGCAACAAACAACATGGGAATAAAAGATAGCGAATTAGTTCAGAGCAACAGTTGAGATAAATATATTTTTCCAGTTACAGAAACATCAAAAATCCAGATAATACACAATGTTAATACACAGCCTAGGCTCTGTAAACCCCAGTGTTAATACACAGCCTAGGCTCTGTAAACTGGTATGTAAGCTATGGTTACCTTCCGAATCTCCTCCTCTTTCTTTTTTCTATTCTACATACTACATCCGACGATAAAAAGAATCTAGTTAGGATGCAGTAGGCATACTATTGGGACATACTTTACTCTCTTATTTCATCATAGCATTGCGCCTTGATCTTGCCTCTTGCTTTTATATCCGTCGCATCCCCGTTTGTTTTCATATGGAGGCTTCGTCGATGTGACGTCACTTCACGTGCGCACTGGATTGTGGGTCAGAATCGCCCAAATAGGATGCACTTTTCAACACTAACAATCTTGGCCGCATGAAGTAGGACATCCGGGTACTTCTAACCACCCTAAATCTGGCCACAAGAATCGGGACATCCTAAATCTTTTTTCTACCAAACTATATAGTACATGGAGCAGATAGTGGTGGCTGGTACATACAGTATATGTACAGACAGACAGACAGACAGACAGACAGACAGACACACAGACAGACAGACAGACAGACAGACACACAGACAGACAGACAAGACAGACAGACAGGCAAGACAGACAGACAGACAGACAGATAGACAGACAGACAGACACACACACACACACACACACACACACACAGACACACAGACAGACACACACACAGACACACACACACACACACACACACACACACACACACACACACACACACACACACACACACACACACACACACACACACACACATACTGGTTTTCATGTTTCCTGGGGACCAACTTTCAAAACATCACCTGTGGGGACTACCCTTTCCAGAGGTCCTAGAAGTGTGAAAAAAATTCAGCACACTCATTAGTGTGTAGTTAGCTCATACATGCGTTAAAACCTTTAAATTTCCATTGAAATGTTTTCAACCTGTTCTCAACATCCTAATTGGGGACCTCTGAAAAATCTAGTGACCATGTTAATTGGGGACCGAATTTGCATATCATTTGCATATTTCACACAGTCATACTTCTCTTTGTGGGGACCATGCTGGAATTATTTGTATCACATTTATTATTATTATTATTATAATATAATAATAATAATAATAATAATAATAATAATAATAATAATAATAATAATAACAAAATCATGCTTCTTTTACTATATAATTTTTATTTAACCAAACTATTGCATTTGATTAACTAAAAATTGTAAGGAGAAAGAGAGAGAGAATGGAAGCGGTGCAATATTGGAGCAACCCATCGATCTTCAATCTTACACAAAAGCCTTCTACCTGACACCTGGAACGATGGTGTGTTGTCCACCGGCAAAGCAGCAACAACACATGATATTAATACAGTAGTATGAAGCACATCATCTCTTCATGTGATATTGCTTCTTCTCCCTACTGAGTAATGTAGTTCTTAGTAATGAATATCAATAAGGACCAACTCCGAACCAGATTGAAGACTTCAACTGTTTAATGAACAGAGTTAAAGCCAGAGTTAAAGCCAAAACTGAAAAACATTACAACTCCAGCCTTTTCATTGGTCATCACCTTACAAATTACGCTGAACTTTCTTTTTGTAGGCTGTAATGCGGTTGTACACATAATATTTCAACGTTTGCCAGTCACGGTTCTTAAGAGCTGCTGGCTCAGCCCTTAAACATTTCTCACAGTCACTCTTTGTTGGTACAATGCAAGATGTGATAAACTGCTTCATGTTCCTTTCAACGGCTTTTACCTCTTCCTCCTGCCATTGTGTTCTTTTTTGAGTAGCTTTACCTGTAAGTGGGCAGAAAAAAATGTAAACACAAATGGATCTTATACCTATGTAGCACCAAAGCACTGAACACGGGTGCATTCACAAACTATGATCAAACGTTGTCTGATCATAGTGTGTGTGTACACAGGTGCTGGACGATAAAGCTGCACTGCTAGAATTAGAAAAAAGAAAGAATAATCACCTTTGACAGATGCCACAGCTCTGAGCCCGCCATCCTCTCCTGATGGTGGCTTGCTTCTCTTGCTCGTTGATGGGACTTTATTTCGCACCTCTAATGACGATTCCATGAAAAAAGTAAATGATATTAATACGGTATACAGATAGTGGGATAAGCATGAAAAGCAGATGTCTCTGTGCTGCAGGACTCACCCTAACCCATTAAATGCTTGATGAGGGTTAAAAATGTGAACAATTCAGCTATTGAAGAGAAGTAGTTCTGCAATCGCATTACATGTTTAGATTAACAAAATACATAGTAATGACTGATAATGTTCTTTGTATCTTAACAGTTATAATTTCTCTTTTATTCTCTCTCTCTCTGAATGAGGCTGTTTCATGAAACAAAATGAGTTCACTAAACAGTTACCAAAAACTCAGCACTAATATTAATATCAGCACCACTGCTCCTATCCAATACTTCTTACTACCTATCCATCCATCATCCAATTTGTAATGCATTAAGGCTCACAGTTGTTGTGACAAAGCCCATATTTAGGTTTATGTAAGTTGGGCTGCTGTGTTACTACAATACATGCAATATTGTCTCTCGCTGTACACTCTGTTGCCATTCCTCTTTTGGGAGGAGTTTTTGTCATTGTAGAGCTGAAGAACTACATATGCTTATCTTCGGGAGGGGGCAGTAGAAGTTAGAGGCAATTCTATTTATCTTTAAATGTAGAGATTGACATGTTTGAGATGTCTGTATCAATTTCAGGTACCCATTGTACTGTTAAAATAATAATAATAATAATAATAATAATAAATATATATAAATATATATATATATATATATATATATATATATAAACCTTCAACTGGTGTCACAGCTCCAACTCTGTCATCCTCTGTTGATGATGGTTTGTGTCTCTTTTGTGGTGGTGGGATGTCATTTTCCTCTGTAAGTGGAAGAGTCTCTTCTGCCAAAGACTCTATGAAAAAAGTACATACATATATTGAATAATTGAACATATGTGCACTAAAAGAAAGCTGACAACTATCATCATTATAATTAGTAAATCCTGAAGATGAACCAATCTGATACCAAATCTGATATTGATTGGATATCGGATGAATGAGACAGGTCCAGCGTTCCGATCCAGTCACTTTTTTTACAGCAGTTACGGTGATCTAGTCACTTCAATTCTGTGCTTGCCCGATACACTCAGCCCAGATATCGGTATCAGATTGGATCAGAAAAAAGTGGATCGGTGCATCACTAGTTAATACAGAAAATATTTAACTTCTACTTAAAATCTTCAAACGGCTGTATGCACAGCTGGTTGAAGCGTGTAACAGAGGTGTTGTGTCGTCTTCTCTTTGTCTTCCAAAACAAATGCATGTTGTAACTGGTGAATGAGATTCATGACAGCAGGTGTCTCATACTGCTCTGACAAGAGTAATCAACTAAACATAAAGGTTCTGGACAGAAGCTTTTACTTGAGCAATGTTTCTTTGAGATTAATGAATACATACCTTGAGAGGAATAGTGTCCTTCTCTGGTCTCATCTGTCTCACCATGACAAAGAACGGTGTCTGTGGGAGACATACATAGTTTAATATCAGCAAACTAAAATAAAATCATGGTGGACAAAATAAAAACAACACAACAACATACCATCTGGACCTATGGTGATTTCATCCAGGTTTTTGCCATGGAACTCTGCCAGTCTTCCTTGCTCAAGGGCCATTAGAAGTTTGCTGACCTTGGCAAGCTGCAGTGTTTTCTCAGGTAGTCGATAAAACTCACGATGGACTCGAATGTCATGCCCAAGAAAGTTGGCCAACTGGTCCATCTCTGTGTCTGTCATGTTGAGGACTGTTGAGAGTGTTGCAGCATGTTTTCGTAGCCTGGTGGAAGTCAATGCCTTGGGACACTTTGCACCACATGCTCGTGCAAAACCACGGAGGCAGTCCGAACCACGGAAATGTGTTTTAGCTGCTGGTCTTGCAAACATATAGCAATTTTCTTCGAGAACCCCGCAAGTATTTCTCTCTGAAACCAGGAGTTCCAATGCATTCAGCATTTTCTGAGTCACAAGAATTGGAACCGGTCTACCTCTTTTCCCCCTGATCACAATCCTTGTGAAATGTCTGCAGAGTTTTTTCTCTACTTCAGAAAGTGCCCAGTCCAAATCCTGGTGAGGATCAGACTTGTCCCTTGACAGAAACGCGGACAAGGGCATGCTTGCCACCTCTCCTTCCCTGCGACGGTTAAAGAGGATGATCTGTGCTAAGCACACCTTTGCCAGGTCTATCCAAGTCTTTGTGGAATGACTTTCAGAGAGTTCACTGATGTACTCATTTTGTTTTTGACTGAGAAACTGATGCAGTTTCTGAACATCTTCGGTAAACGGCATCAAAGTGGGCACGTTCCACTTTGCTTCATTGATGTTGCGCAGCGCTGTCGAAGAAATCATTTCATTCCACCTTTGATTGTGGACCTCCTGAAATTCTGTGGCATTTCTCACAAGCTCAGCATTGTCCATGATCAAGCCCTGAGCTTTGAGGAGTTTGCTGACCTTAACTAATGTATGGCCAAGTTTATTGGCAAGTGATGGAATCGTGAATTTGTTAGAATCACTGTCATAGCCACAAGTCACCTTGACAGCTTTGATCACCTGCAAGTAATTCTTTGGAATTATGAAATCCTCCATTGTTTTTAGGGGGGTAACTCTTCTGGCATTTTGAATCAGTCTTCCCATTTCTCGCATTTTCTCACGCACACACTGTTGATTCTTGGCCGACATCCCACCCTTGTTCAACAGGTGCTGCCCAACATCGATTATGACATTATCATTTTTCACAACATCGGTGATCGGATCAGGAACCATGGCACTGATAACTCCCCACATCTGTCTACTGACGTGTGAAGGCACAGGTTGCATGAATGTGCACATGGACTGAACACGATTCTTTCCTGGTTTGACAGGTACTGATGAAGGCTTAAGTTTGCAATTTCGCATATGTCGCCACAGGACTTTTCGTGTAAAAAGTGCTTGGCAGTATGCACAGTGCATGAAATCCTTTGCCTGTGCATCTTTAGTTGGCCGCTTAAAAGGAACCAACTCCCCGCTGCCTGACTCAATAACAGTAGCGTTGTGGGCATAGTTGCCTCTGTTGCGAATATACTCTAGCTGTTTCTTTCTCTCCAAGGAACCTTTTGGTAAATTGAGAGCTTTAGCCACATCCAGTTTATCATGGTGTGCACGTTCGAGATGTCTTGCCATCTTTGCACAGGCTTTCTTACAATACAAGCAATATTGTCTCTTGCTGTACACTCTCTTGCCACTACGCTTTTGGGAAGCTTGCACAACTATGGTGTCAATTGCATCCTGACTTGAACAGGGTTCTTCACTCGCACTGATGTCGCATGCACTGCCGTTATTTTCCAACATTTCAAGGTCTGGTGTTGTGGTGTCACACTCTGGAGACTGAGAGTCAATATATGATTCAATCAGGGAACACCCTTTTGGCCCAATGACTGTCGTGAGGTTGAAATCACTGTCTTCGCTTTCAGCAGTGGAATCTGGCACATACTCATCGCCACTGTCTGTAGAATCATATAATTCATCAGAGTCTTCAAAATGTGTGTTTTTCATCTGAAAACAAATTGATTAACTTAGATGATACAGTGTATACTTGACATTAATAGCATATGATGTGAAGTTTTAACATAATTACATAAAGGGCTGTATGATATGACATTTTGATCAGCTTATTACTGATCCAGACCGTACTTACTATGATACTTTTTGTTCGTCTAAGTTTTGGCACCAAATTACTTTCGTCCCAATAGGTACTATTATCTTCATCTCCGACATCTGTCACAATCTGTAAAGAACAGCAATACAACATATTATTAAAGCATATTTGATAAGTTTGTGAATACTGTTAATAAATATTTAAAGTTTTAATTTAACTCAAATTAGGGAAATTATTATAATTTGGATATTAGATTTTTCAAGACAGAACTCTAAAATAAAATACATGGAAAAGGAAACCAAATGTTAGAGATACAATATCAACTGCAGTGATTCTTCCTGCTTTACTGTTAGTGAGAGAACACACCACTTGCTTAGATGAGAACAAATCAAGACTTCACACAATCTACAAGCTCACATTGAGGGGAAAGTGTGTTGTGGGGACCCCGTAGATGCTCCAGAATAGAGGGATATTTTATCAAATGTAAAATCTCTACATAGATAAAATTATGTCCTGAACATCACATTATCATTAGCCATCTGTATATCTTATATTCAAGTGTTTGGCAGTTCAGATTCGTAGGAGATTACATGATTATGCACATATCCATGTCTATCCACCAACTTAAATGAAGCCAGAAACAACAAGAGTTCAGGATAACTATGAATTCATCTTAAGTGTGTTGTACCTGTTCATTAGACGTGATGTCATCATCCACCTGTGGCCCTGAAAGGACCTCAGCATGGGTATCATCCACACAAGGGTCATGTTCTGCATGTGTGCTTGTCTGCAAGTATTTCACATAGAAATATTGTCAATTAAAGAACAACCATTGATCATTATTACATTAGCACTGCATACTGTGTAGTTACTCTAAGGGATTCACTAAAGATACTGTTATGAATTTGGATACATGGTAAGGGAAACCAAATATTAGAGAGAAAATATCATCTGCAGTGATTCTTCCTGCATTATCATTAACTACCCACTGCTTTCACACTAACTGAAGGAACAAGCTTTGTGGGGACACGTCAAACACACACTCTAGTCACCACTTGTGGGGACCGCTTGCTTAGATGAGAACAAATCAAGACTTCACACAATCTACAAGCTCACACTGAGGGGAAAGTGTGTTGTGGGGACCCCGTAGATGCTCCAGAATAGAGGGATATTTTATCAAATGTAAAATCTCTACATAGATAAAATTATGTCCTGAACATCACATTATCATTAGCCATCTGTATATCTTATATTCAAGTGTTTGGCAGTTCAGAATCATAGGAGATTACATGATTATGCACATATCCATGTCTAAGCACCAACTTAAATGAAGCCAGAAACAACAAGAGTTCAGGATAACTATGAATTCATCTTAAGTGTGTTGTACCTGTTCATTAGACGTGATGTCATCATCCACCTGTGGCCCTGAAAGGACCTCAGCATGGGTACCATCCACACAAGGGTCATGTTCTGCATGTGTGCTTGTCTGCAAGTATTTCACATATAAATATTGTCAATTAAAGAACAACCATTGATCATTATTACATTAGCACTGCATACTGTGTAGTTACTCTAAGGGATTCACTAAAGATACTGTTATGAATTTGGATACATGGTAAGGGAAACCAAATATTAGAGAGAAAATATCATCTGCAGTGATTCTTCCTGCATTATCATTAACTACCCACTGCTTTCACACTAACTGAAGGAACAAGCTTTGTGGGGACACGTCAAACACACACTCTAGTCACCACTTGTGGGGACCGCTTGCTTAGATGAGAACAAATCAAGACTTCACACAATCTACAAGCTCACACTGAGGGGAAAGTGTGTTGTGGGGACCCCGTAGATGCTCCAGAATAGAGGGATATTTTATCAAATGTAAAATCTCTACATAGATAAAATTATGTCCTGAACATCACATTATCATTAGCCATCTGTATATCTTATATTCAAGTGTTTGGCAGTTCAGAATCATAGGAGATTACATGATTATGCACATATCCATGTCTAAGCACCAACTTAAATGAAGCCAGAAACAACAAGAGTTCAGGATAACTATGAATTCATCTTAAGTGTGATGTACCTGTTCATTAGACGTGATGTCATCATCCACCTGTGGCCCTGAAGAGACCTCAGCATGGGTACCATCCACACAAGGGTCATGTTCAGCATGTGTGCTTGTCTGCAAGTATTTCACATAGAAATATTGTCAATTAAAGAACAAAAATTGATCATTATTACATTAGCACTGCATACTGTGTAGTTACTCTAAGGGATTCACTAAAGATACTGTTATGAATTTGGATACATGGTAAGGGAAACCAAATATTAGAGAGAAAATATCATCTGCAGTGATTCTTCCTGCATTATCATTAACTACCCACTGCTTTCACACTAACTGAAGGAACAAGCTTTGTGGGGACACGTCAAACACACACTCTAGTCACCACTTGTGGGGACCGCTTGCTTAGATGAGAACAAATCAAGACTTCACACAATCTACAAGCTCACACTGAGGGGAAAGTGTGTTGTGGGGACCCCGTAGATGCTCCAGAATAGAGGGATATTTTATCAAATGTAAAATCTCTAAAAAGATAAAATGATGTCCTGAACATCACATTATCATTATCCATCTGTATATCTTATATTCAAGTGTTTGGCAGTTCAGATTCATAGGAGATTACATGATTATGCACATATCCATGTCTAAGCACCAACTTAAATGAAGCCAGAAACAACAAGAGTTCAGGATAACTATGAATTCATCTTAAGTGTGATGTACCTGTTCATTAGACGTGATGTCATCATCCACCTGTGGCCCTGAAGAGACCTCAGCATGGGTACCATCCACACAAGGGTCATGTTCTGCATGTGTGCTTGTCTGCAAGTATTTCACATAGAAATATTGTCAATTAAAGAACAACAATTGATCATTATTACATTAGCACTGCATACTGTGTAGTTACTCTAAGGGATTCACTAAAGATACTGTTATGAATTTGGATACATGGTAAGGGAAACCAAATATTAGAGAGAAAATATCATCTGCAGTGATTCTTCCTGCATTATCATTAACTACCCACTGCTTTCACACTAACTGAAGGAACAAGCTTTGTGGGGACACGTCAAACACACACTCTAGTCACCACTTGTGGGGACCGCTTGCTTAGATGAGAACAAATCAAGACTTCACACAATCTACAAGCTCACACTGAGGGGAAAGTGTGTTGTGGGGACCCCGTAAATGCTCCAGAAAAGAGGGATATTTTATCAAAAGTAAAATCTCTACATCGATACAATGATGTCCTGAACATCACATTATCATTAGTGAGCTTACAGCACAATGTGATATTATTCTAAGGGATGCACTAAGGACAGAGTTTTGACCAAGTAAATCATTCTCCATTAGTTTTGATATGTTTCAAATTAGTCACTGTCATTCACAAAGCTATTCCGGGACATTTAAAAAGTTTGCAGAAGTTCCACATACTTGAATTCTCCATGGGCAGTCATCCCCTCCGTAGTCATAGGTAATTTCTTCCCCCTCATTTATGTCTTTGATGGCGAAAAGACACAAGTGTGGCTTCCCATCTACATCAATCTTTTTCATCCTGCAGTTTGGGCCTTTGTGCTGATCGTTAACTAGTCGCGCCAATGAATCGTCTTCTCTAGAGGCATCAATGCTTTAAAGGACAGAAAGAAGGGAAAGTGAGTACCGATTTGGTATTCATATGTACAGTTATTCTACATAGAAATGCAATTGACATACATTAACTTATGGTACAATGTGATTCATTATCCATTCTGTTTGAGTTTGTAAAGAGCTCAGTATAGATTTGTATACAGACTATAGTTAATTTTTACTTACCACCATAATTTCCCTCTCCACTTGAAAGCAAAAAAAAAGGCAGTGCATGATGGGTGGAAAATCCTTCGCCTTCTTTGGGCTTCAACATCACTTATCATATCACCCCTATATTCCAATACAAAGTCTCCACTGCAGAATGTCTTTGTAGCAAATACTCCTCGTCCTTTAAAAACAACAAGATATTTTAAGTGCAACAGGAAATACACAAATTCTCAATTACTTGGAGAAATTAAAACGCAAAATACCACATCTCAGAATGTCTTACCTTTCACTGAATTTATGTATTTCACCTCCAGTTTTGAGGTTTTATCCATCTTTGAGAGAACATGATGGATGGCATCAGCTGTCGGACTTAGCCTTGATGGCATTTCAAACTGCAAACAAATATCTACAAATAAGAGTCTCTGCTTCACTTCTAGTCAAATGTTATTCTAATATTATTGTATTCATTTCAAATCATTAGGTCACATGACCTGGAAGCTATTGAGCAAAAATCATTTTTTAATGTAAATATTAGCATTTCAGCTCAATAGCTTCTAGGTCATGTGACCTAAAGACATGAGATGAGTCCAGAAACATAATACTAAACTGCCTAGTCAAGACACACCTCTTTTTACTCCATTTTGGTACTTCCCATATTTTTTTTAACTTTTTTTAATGTAAATAATGGCATTTAAATAGTACTTGAGGTTATATCACACTTCCTCACTTTTCAAACTATTACTTAAAGAGCATATTGCAGGTTAAACACCCCAAATGATGAATGTCAAGGAAAATGTAACTCAAACCATATTTTAGTAGAAATATTTCAAAATACACCGCACATTAACGAGCGGAGCCGTTTTTGTGTGATATTTTCACTTTGGTTCTAAAAATCGATTTTTAAGGCGTGACGTAACGAGGGGACTAAACAGCGATTTTTAGAATGGAAGTGAATGGGAGCAGCAACAGTTTTGAGTCATAAAAACGTATTATCAATGAAAATGAGCATTATGAACCAATTTCGTACAATTATGAAACCCCTAGATGTTAACAAGACCAAGAACAGACACTTAGGAGGCGAGATAATGACAACAGGAGAGAGTTTGTGTTGTGGAGCGGCTGGCCGCGGTTACCGAGAGGCTAGTTAGTTAGCTTCTGGCAGCTAATATCGGTCACATTTAGGGATTTGTAGTAGGCCTACAGTATTAACGAGATGATCGTGCTCACATCATCTTCCATTAACCATATGTGGAGCTGCATACTATAACCATGGATGTACGCTATCATAAGACTACTGTAGTCATGTTTACCGTCAGCCTATAGACGGTGCGAGAGAGAGACAGCGAGCGAACGAGCAACCAGGCAGTAAAAACACGACCAACCTCTCGTTTGATAGGCTCTTTGTGGGAAATGCCAGCCAATGGCATCGGCTGAGGTGAGCATGTGTTGCCTGGGGGTGCGTCTTTTGTTTACCTTAGTAGTCGAATTGAACGTGAAGCCACCGTGAGGGTAGATAGTGCTGTGTAGTGAAGGCTCGCTCCATGGATATAAAGCTCCACAGCAGCCTTAGCTTCACACTTGCTCTGAGATCCCGTCCTAAACTTCACCATGTCAGCCGCTAGATAATCCTCCGCTTTGGTTTAAAGAGCGCCGCAAAGCACCGTGTGTTTCGGCCGAGAAGTCCCTTGTGTTGACATAGCTCTAGCTAGCTGCGCTCACTCGGCTGTTCGCTAACCGTGGACTTCATGCTCTGTCAAGCTGTAGTTTGACCGAACGCCACATGCAAATGTCTCGATCTTGGTGTCAAAACGTTAAGGAAAAACTCAGGAACAATTTCTTATAATTAGATTTTGCCTCCTAAACTCACATAAACTGATAGCGGCAAATTAGTGGTGAAATGTCCATGATTCCCATTCAAAGTAATAGGAGTGGAGGCAACGTTCTTCCCCTCTCTACGTCATCTGCAAAAAAACTGTTTTAAAGAACGTAGCTCAAAAAAGCCACTTTTTGCACCTAATTATGCCTATATCTCTGTAAAAACATAGACAATCCCCCAAAAATGTTTTGAAGTGTCATTTTCAGGAAATGTTTAGTATAAATATAGAAAAAACTACAAAATAAATTAACCTGCAATTTGCTCTTTAATATAATAAATCTGTTGTGTGAAGAAAAAAACAATTTCACTTCAATTTGCTAGCTTGATATTAGTTACTTCTTAGTGTTAGCTCACATGATCGTTGTCATGGTTATCATTGGTTATTATAACCAATTGCTAGCACCTGGACACATGGCAGTTAGCTAAGCTGCTATCCAATTAACATAGAGCGGCTGTGATTAGTATCTCAAACACAACATGTTTCATCACTAAACCGTGTCACATGGCACAAAACTCTAGAATTAATTGAATACATTGCATTTTATGAGAAATACCGTGACACTTACCGCACACAATCCTCTTCAATCTTGCTTCTGAGCTGTGAACTTGCGCATGAACTGAGCTATTTACTGTTAAGCTGCGGTCAAACATACAGTCAGCTTCCTGTGTGATTTCAAAGTAAAAGCCTTTCACCGGAAGTCATAGTTGCACATACCCAATCGTATTTTAATGTGAAATTATATATTAGCGACAGAACCTCTTTTATCAAACATTATTAAATATTTTTTTCTACAACTTAACCTCCACAGTATTTCTTGCTGTGCAAACTCTGTTATGTAGAATGACTGTAAATTAACTTTAAATGCTTTTGAGTAATTTTATTGATGCATCAGCTGACAGGGGATGTAAACAGCAATCACAATGGTGGACGTAAACTCTCTTGGTAGATCATTTAAATGTAATTATTATTATTATTGTTGTTGTTTTTAAATTATTATTATTATTAATAAGAATGAGAATAATAATAATAGTATCTCACTCACATATAGTGCAAGCCTACCTCCCTTCCTCTTCTTGCTCCTGTTATGCTTTTGCAGCTGCAAAAACAACATTTCCAATGAAACACTGAAAATTTCATTTGCTACTCAAAACCTTACTAATGGGGACCAGGAAGAGGGCGGTCCTAACCATATTTGGAAGGTGTGTGAGTGTGAAGCAGAGGGTGCAATTACCAGCGAGATCCTCTAGGGCAGGAGCTTGTCTCACACTCACACAGAAAATTATAGAAAAATGTGCTTTTTGGGCCAAAGCCAAAAATCACATGGGCACGTTCAGAACAACTCCTTGAGGCTTTTAAAAAGAAAAACGTTCTGGGGACCACCATTTTGGTCCCCAGACTGTCAGCGGTCCCCACACGGTGACTGTGTAAACAGACCGATGTCCCCACAATGTGATAATTACCAGAGCACACCCCCCCCCCCCCCCCCCCCCCCCCCCCCCCATCCCCTCTCCCCCTCCCCCCCCCCCCCCGGGGCCCCCCCCTCCCTGCCTGGGAGTTTCTCACCTCCACCCCACCCTCCACCCAACAAAAGAGGAACCGGCAGGGGGGCGGGGGACCCATCTTGTGATTTTATAATGATAGAACGCCGGTTCCATATGGGTGAAGTATTCCTTTAACTTCTAAACATAAAAAAAAAACTATTCTCAAAGGAAGTCTTAGCTTGTCATAAATACATGTTGCAGATCCACAAGTAAATATTCAGTAATTTACCTGCTAAAATGTCCCTAAAAATAACCAGATTTCAACGTATCCAGTGGCTAGCTTACTGTGTGTGTGTGTGTGTGTGTGTGTGTGTGTGTGTGTGTGTGTGTGTGTGTGT
>CM049400.1:36687500-36700000 GCA_026929865.2 Hyperoplus lanceolatus | reverse complement strand
TGAGAAAAAACTCCCAGTAAAAACCCTTTACCGGGATTAAAAAAAAAATTGAAGAAATCTCAGGGAGAGTGGACAGAGTAAGGGATCCCTCTCCCAGGACGGACATGCTGCAATAGATGTCATAAGTAGAGAAAATCACGAAGGAATTTGATCATTGACCAGGTGATTTTACATGGTAATACTAAAGTAAAGTGTGAATAGTGTGGATGCAGGAAGACTTCAGACGCTGCCAGAGGATCCACACCGTCTCGTCTCCACCAGGGAAAAAAGCCACTGCTGCTGCTGCTTTATTAGCCTATAGGGCGGCAGATGGGTTTATCGAAATGTATCATAAATGTGTTTTATTAGCCACCAAGAAGGGCTTTTATGTATGTTATCTCTTTATTTTACTTTTAATTTTATATAAAGGGACACTGTGTAACATTTTAAGTAATTCATTAGCTAAAATCAATATCCTCATTCATAAACATGTCCTCATTGGTGTAAAATTCCTTCTGCCAATAATCTGAATTATCCTCCTGAGCGGAGAATTACAAATATTAATATTACATTTTGTTCACTGAGCAGGTAAGTGTTATGGAGGCATCCATGTTTTTGGAATGTCATCAGGTGCATTGTTTAACATTTAGAATGGTTCTTGTCCTTGAAGGCCACTGTAGCTTCTGTTATTATTCTAAAGGGGTGGGGTTACCCAGGGAGCGTTGCATTCTAGCCCTGCGTTCCATTAGTAGTTGCACTTCCCCTCGTTCACCTCCCCTCAGCCCTTGGTATGACGTAACAGCATACGTTGCACGGAGGGAACTTGGAGTGCGGAGGGAGACTGGGCGGGGGAGGAGCGGGGGATTTAAATGGAACCCACTTGCTCACTTGCCCTTGTAGTTGCAATGGACCGTCAGTTACATAGGTAGTTGTAGTTCTGAATGCAAATAATACAGAATTATAACATTCTGAAAAGGTAGTCTATATTGCAGAAAGCCATTTCCATAGCATAACAAACATTGAATTTCGACACGGTAACTCAGATTATCAAGATATTGTTACTTACACATGTAAATTGTTTGGTCCGACATATTTTCTTATTTATGTTAGTTTCAACCAAAAACATTTGTTTTAAATAGTCCTATAATTGGCAGCCATCGGTGTTATAGCAGCAATATGTATAAACTGCAATAGGCTACATTCACTGGATTGTTCCTTTGGAAATAGGATAGC
The DNA here is from genome assembly GCA_026929865.2 of Hyperoplus lanceolatus. Taxonomy (NCBI): domain Eukaryota; kingdom Metazoa; phylum Chordata; class Actinopteri; order Uranoscopiformes; family Ammodytidae; genus Hyperoplus; species Hyperoplus lanceolatus. The sequence goes on along the minus strand of CM049400.1, from coordinate 36,698,788 downwards.
CTAATTGAGGCGTTTTGGAATATTTATATATATATATACTGTCAGCAATGCAATATATATATATATATATTTGTCCTGCGGGTGGCTGCGATGTCCCTAAAAGCATACAGTCTACCGGAAAATAAAAGGAGAAGAAGAAGAAGACAAACTGCAATGCACTGTGGGTGATATCCACCTCGAAGTGACCATGGATGTTCACTTGATCACTCAGCCCTCCGAGGGTCTATCTCACCAAGTTCACTTCAGTTTCCAGACAATTGGAACGACACTTAAGATGGCGGCGGGGATTCCCCCGAGGGCAAGTGCCTAGGGCAAGTGAACGAGGGCCTGTTGAACGGGTATTGGAACGCAGGGCCAAACTTTGTAGAACTTTCTTGATGATGTCATATTACACACTGCACCTTTAAAAAAAATTTGTTCATAGTTACAATTGTTTTATCTCCTTCCTGTTCCTACTGAATTACTTAAATTGTTATTGCTTTGGGTATGGATGGGTGGGAGGGTGTGTGTGTGTTTGTGTGTGTGTGGGAGTGTGTGTGTTTGTGTGTGTCAGGGTGTGTGTGTTTGTGTGGGTGGGTGTGTGTGTTTGTGTGTGGGAGGGTGTGTGTGTGTTTGTGTGTGGGAGGGTGTGTGTGTGTTTGTGTGTGTTTGTGGGAGGGTGTGTGTATGTGTGTGTGTGTGTGTGTGGGAGTGTGTGTGTTTGTGTGTGTGTGTGTGGGAGTGTGTGTGTTTGTGTGTGGGAGGGTGTGTGTGTGTGTTTGTGTGTGTGTGTGTGTGTGGGGAGTGTGTGTGTTTGTTTGTGTGTGGGAGGGTGTGTGTGTGTGTGTGTGTGTTTGTGATTGTGTGTGTGTGTGTGTGTGTGTGTGTGTGCGTGTTTGTGTGTGTGTTTGTATGTGAAAAGTTAAATTAATTAACTTCACCTCCTTCCAGAGTTTTTTTTTGCATCAGTATATACAATTCTGTTTTAAGACATTTTAGGGATCTCCGATTTTTCTTTTAAAGTGTCAAGTTATGCGCTGTTTTAGTGTAGACCACAGCTGTGCCCAAACTTGAAAAGGGCTGAACAACTCTTGAAGGACACGATGGACAACTCAATTCTCTTCATCTTCAGTTTATTTTATTTTAGGCAAATGGAGATGAATGGGGTCTGACCAAATAGGTGACCCAATAGGTGACAGAATAGTGGCCGAATAGGTTATTAACCTAGGGTACACAGAAAACAAAGTATTAATTACAGATCATTCCAGTACACATGTCTTAATGTAAAGAATAAATGATAATAATACTGTTAATTTTACTTGATAGTTAATTGTAAATCATTCCAGCACACATGTCTTATTGTAAAGAATAAATTATAATAATACTGTTAATTTTACTTCATAAATAAACTTATTCAGATTAATGTAACTCAAATCAACCCAAAAGGGTTAATAATTTAAGTAACAAAGTTACACCAAAAGGTTACGATCATTATCATCACTCTCATCATCATCATTATGATAGAGTGCCATTAACAAAACATGAGTACCAAGTACTTATTATCAAATAATATATATATATATATAATAATAATATTCCAACATTGCATCTCCAACTACACACAATCAAACATTTGGGAAGCATGGCTTCCAAACTGGCAAGTCCATGATATGGTGGAAACTTCTACTTTACCAGTGGTGTCTTCAGTCATTGTTCATGAGCTGTGGCTGTGAGGTGTCTACAGGAGCAGGCAAGAGGGCTGACTGAGCCAGCTCCAAACATTTATCACCATGCTTCCTGCATGGGTGCACCGGTGATTGTGCTCCCTCAGGCACTTCCTTCCTCTTGCCTGGGGTTGTTTGCCCCCTGCAGGTTTGGAGTGTCAGTGTTGTGGCTCTTTCCACAGTGAAGCAGGTTTTGACGAAACACCTCCCACTTGACCTCCTGGTTGTACAACCCAAGGAGGTCACACCAGCTCTGTGATGCATTGGATTCAGTCGTTCTCTTCCACACTTTGAGCTTCACTTTTTTCCTCACCTCATCCTTCACTTCATAAGGTCCAAATAAGTCCACTGTTGTGTACTCAAATGGATTGGCCGGTGTTATTCGCTCTGGCGAGAGGTCACTCATGACCTGGCGCCATCTTCTGGCCTTGGCTTTTCTGCATGCCACACAGTTGTCAACACTCTTTTGGGCTATTTTCCGGCCTTTTACCACCCAGGCTTTCCTTCTCATCCGGAGGAGTGTACCTGCCTTTTCTTCATGATTCACACTGTGAGCTTCTTGAGCAAGAAGAGTGGCTATCCATGATGTGTAAGGCAAGATTGGTACTGCACTTTTTCCATCATTAAAGATTTGGAATCTTCCTCCACAGAGCAAAAGTCCAGTGTTTCCATCTTTGACAACAGCAAGTCTGCTGAGAGTTGTGTCTGGAAAAGTTACCTCCTCTTGAGCTGAAGAAATCCTCTCCCTCTTTGGCTTATTTGTGACTGAAGTTCCGGCCAGCACTTTTTTCCACTCCGTGGCAGCTCTCCACACCCAGGCAATGATGCTGGTCAGCTTAGTTAAACTGCTGAATTTGCTGATGTCAGGGATTTTTCTCACTGCAAACCCAGCATGTGGTCTCCGGACCTGGATGTGTACACCTCCAGTGGGGCTGCTTTGCAGGTCCTTGGTTTGGTCAGTTTTACATTGAGCAGAATTTGGAGACAGTGGAACTGCAGTGGCAGATGGGGCCTTTTGGTTTCTCCTCACCTGTGCTCGGGTCAGTGCTGCTGTAAAACATTTCCTTTGGAGCTTGTTTATACTTTCTTTGGCGCATGCAGCGACATCTTTGGCTGACTTTGTCGGCCACTCATCCACAGGTTGTGTCAGATTTTTTTCCTTTCCGACATATCTCCTGAGCGTTGCAGCAAAGACAGCACCACTTACCTCAGCTTTCACTGGTTCTCCTTTTTGGTCAAGTGGTGTGAGCTGAGTGGTTTTGCTTCTAGTCAGTGGATTTGGAATTTTTTCTCTTGCCTCTTCTCCAGGAGGATTTTGGCTGATTCTCATCTTCTTTTTTCTCTTTGAAAAGTTGATTGAAGTCATGAGATACAGTTTGTCAGATTTGACCAGGTACCCAACTCCAAGGGCTTTGTTGTCTCCTTCTCTCACCTGGTTGGGAAGAATGAAGACTTGATTCGATGTTTCTGGATGTTGTGATGCTTGCGTCTGCCTCCCACTTTGGCCTGACCGGACCCACGGCTTGAGGAAGAATCCACCTGTTCTCAGGATCTCTTCGACGGCATTGGTGGTTTTGTCTAGCTTGTCCATTTCAGGCTCATTATGGGATGTCAGGATGTCAGTTACCACATAAGCATCCTCTTCACATGGGTTCGCAGGCTGCTCCAGAAACCGTGCTTTTGGTTTCAGCCTTGATCTCTTGTATCTCAGCGATTTCTTGATACTTCACTGCTGTGGTCCTCATCGATCGTGCAAAGTGAGTCTCAGAGTTGTGTAGGGCCATGTCCACGTCTTCAAAGAGGTCCGGATGTGCTCCGCCGACGGTCTTTCCTAAAGGGCTCTCCCACAGGACGAGATCTCCTACGACCTTTACTCTTTGTGGGGCCAGTCTTCCTTCACGGTGGCTGATGAGAAGCTCCACGTGCTCTGGTCTGTGAAGGTCCTCCAGGGCGGTGTCAGGGAAAAACTTCTTGAGTTGCTGTGGTTTGATGACTCTGTTCACTTTTGCAATTTCATCCAAGCCATAACAGCTCAGTTCATGAGCTCTCTCCGTGCCTCTTGGTGTCTTGACTCTTACCCTGAGTAAGTATCTTCTGGTCTTTACCTTCATGGCCATGCCTCCGACTCCATGGACGACAAGTGTGATCTTTTCACTTCGTAGTTTCAGTCTTCTGGCAGCTCTGTGAGTGATGTAGTTGGTGTCTGATGCTAAGTCAATGAGTGTTCCAATCTTCTGCCCCGCATTGGTGGTTACATCAAGAAGCATTAGAATAACTGGTAACTCACATGTGTTTGAGTCCATCACTCCAGGTAGGTTTTTTCCAGTGCAGTGTGATTTTGCAGCCATGTTGGTGAAAGCTTGCCTGAATTTGTCCGCCAGGTCTGGGCGGAGCTCAGATATTAATTTATCTTGTTCCTCTGTGAGGGTTTGCCTTCTGGTGCTGGGTTTCCCCACCTTTTCAGATTCTTTCCCCTTAAATCCTCCTTTCAGGCAGAGAAAGAAATGGTGGTCTGAAGAGCTTCCTCTCTGGCAGTCTCTGTTCCTGCACAGGTAAGTGTCTGTACATTCCTCATCACCTTCATGACACATGAGGCATCTTCTGCATGCTCCTAGCTTTTCAACGGCCTTTAGCTTTTCACCAGGCTTTAATTCTTTGAACTGCTTGCAAAAGAAAATCTTCTCACGGTGCCTTTCATCTCCACAGACAACACATCCTCCTCTTCTTGTGGACCTTGTGGAGGCAAACTTCTTCTCTAGGTAGGTAGGTTTCTTCTCCGGTCTTTCACCTACACCCAGTTGGTCTAGTCTCTCTAGAATGTCCTCTTGAGTCTTTAAGAATGTGAGGAGGCTATCGAAGTGATTGTCAGGTGTGACACTGTTTCCTGGATTGACCATGAATGTCAGCCAGTCCCTCTTCATATGGTCGGGCAGTTTGCTCTCTATGGATCTGACCACTAGGGGATTCTTGATGGCTCCAGTGCTTTCAAGCTCGGTGAGGTCGTTCAGGGCCTTTTCCACTGCTTGAATTAGGTCAATTACCTTCCTCGGCTGGTATGACTTCAAGGGAGGGATCCTCTCCAGGTCCTCGATTATTTCCAAGGCAATTGCTGTCTTGTTCCCGTACCTGTTTTGAAGCACTCTGAATATGTCTTCAGCAGTGTTGTATGTAGGCAGCCGCAGGTCTCTGCATATCCTCTCGTCCACACTGTCAAGGAGTTGGAACTTCTTTGCCTCAACTGAGCCAGTCGGCTCTCCCTGCTTTTGCAGGCTCTCCCAGTCTTTCCTCCATCTGTGGAAACTCCTCTTGAATCCAGTGAATTTCGGTAGACTGGTTGGCTTAATTCTTACCACTCTTTGTGGAACCGGCTGTGGAACTGCGATCAGTTGAGGCTCTGATCCTCTTCTCTCCTCTTCTGCAATTCTTTGTGCGGTGAGGAATTCTGCTCTTCTGGCCTCAAGGTTGCTGCCGAATGATCTCAGGTCCTTTAATCTGCCTTTTAGGTCTGCTGTCTGATCATGTGGAATCCACTTTTCCCAGTCCTTCAGGCTCGCTATTGCTTCATGGATTAGCCTCTCCACTCCTCTCAGCTGCAGATCATAGCCGTCTCTATTGATGGCAGTGACGGGGCTTGCTTGGGCTCTTTCACAGGCTTTTTCAGCTTCTTCAATTGCAGAGTAAACCTCCTCTTGACCGTATCTTGGCCAGAGGTTGGATTGGACTGCTTCACGGATGTCCCCCAGCCTTGCGTCACACTCTTCTATTGTCTTTTCAAGCTCAGCCTGCTGGTGCATGTCAAGCTTGACCTCTTCACCATCCTCAGTTCCTGCCTCAGCATCTGCCAGTAGGCCGGCCCTGTAGTCATCATTCGTATCGCTGACACCCCTTGCCAGGGAACTGAGCTTATAGAACTCCTCTTGTAGTTCATGTTCGACCAGGCTCTCTGCAGCTCTGCTCAGGTAGTTCGCCTGTTTGGTGAAGGCACTTTTAGCTGAGGTCCTCTCTTGCTTCAGTTGCTTGACTGATTTGCCAAGGGCCTCCTCCGCCATGGTGGAGAGTTTCCAGTCCTTCGCGTCGACAGCTTGACTTCAGGCTGTTAATCCTTGTCTTCACTGTCCACGGTGGTTAATAACTGGTTAACTGGTTATTAACTGGTTATTAACTGGTTATTAACTGGCCTTCGCGTCGACAGCTTGACTTCAGGCCGTTAATCCTTGTCTTCACTGTCCACGTTGGTTAATAACTGTCAAGTTATGCGCTGTTTTAGTGTAGACCACAGCTGTGCCCAAACTTGAAAAGGGCTGAACAACTCTTGAAGGACACGATGGACAACTCAATTCTCTTCATCTTCAGTTTATTTTATTTTAGGCAAATGGAGATGAATGGGGTCTGACCAAATAGGTGACCCAATAGGTGACAGAATAGTGGCCGAATAGGTTATTAACCTAGGGTACACAGAAAACAAAGTATTAATTACAGATCATTCCAGTACACATGTCTTAATGTAAAGAATAAATGATAATAATACTGTTAATTTTACTTGATAGTTAATTGTAAATCATTCCAGCACACATGTCTTATTGTAAAGAATAAATTATAATAATACTGTTAATTTTACTTCATAAATAAACTTATTCAGATTAATGTAACTCAAATCAACCCAAAAGGGTTAATAATTTAAGTAACAAAGTTACACCAAAAGGTTACGATCATTATCATCACTCTCATCATCATCATTATGATAGAGTGCCATTAACAAAACATGAGTACCAAGTACTTATTATCAAATAATATATATATATATATAATAATAATATTCCAACATTGCATCTCCAACTACACACAATCAAACATTTGGGAAGCATGGCTTCCAAACTGGCAAGTCCATGATATGGTGGAAACTTCTACTTTACCAGTGGTGTCTTCAGTCATTGTTCATGAGCTGTGGCTGTGAGGTGTCTACAGGAGCAGGCAAGAGGGCTGACTGAGCCAGCTCCAAACATTTATCACCATGCTTCCTGCATGGGTGCACCACCCCCCCATTTATCACCATCTTCCTGCATGGTGCACCGGTGATTGTGCTCCCTCAGGCACTTCCTTCCTCTTGCCTGGGGTTGTTTGCCCCCTGCAGGTTTGGAGTGTCAGTGTTGTGGCTCTTTCCACAGTGAAGAATATTTTATTATATAATATAATAATTTTAAAAATTTTTATATTTTTTTTTTTTTTTTTTAATTTTTTGTTTTTAAATTATTGTATTTTAATAAAATAATTATATATTTTAAAATAAAAATACATTAATAAAAATATATTTAAAATAAAAAATATACAATTATTATAAAATATAAAAGATCTAAAAAATACAAAAGGAACCACAAAAAATGATGGAAAAACATTGAATATCAAAAATTTAAAATTTACAACATTACACACCATCTCTCATACCCTTAATCTCTACTTCTCATTCTCTTCTTAATAATAATTAAAAAAAATAATAAAGAAAAGATACTAGGGACAATTTTTTCACACTCAATTTACTTAATAATTTAAATTATAATTTTCTCTTTTTTTTGGATTTTGTTTTTTCCTCCTTTTTTTTTAATTTTCGGTTTTCTTGTTTTTTGGATGTTTAGGCGTTGCCACGTGAGTGGAAGCGCGCACCCCAAAATGGGTGGAATTACGCAACATTAAAAATAAAGCCTCATGAAAAAAAGAAATGGGGGGAGGGGGGGACACCAACCAACTACAACCAAACCAAACAAAACTGACAACATAAATCTTAAATCCTAAAAAAAAAAAATTATAAAAAAAAGAATGGGGAAGGAGAAGAGTTTGGGATGAGGGAAAGGAATTTAGGTGAAGAGGAATAAATAGTGTTATTTTTAATTTTAATTTTTTTTTTTATTTGTAATAATGAAGAAGAAAAAAGTAAAAAATAAAAAAATCTTAAAATATTTTAAAATATATTTAAAGTGACGAAGAAGATTAAGGTGGGGCTTAATCCCCCTTTCTATTATAAAAACACAAGTGTCAATAAACCCGACAAGCTGTGGTCCTAAGGGGGTGGTCCACCCAAGAGAAAGAGCAGAAGAGAAAAATTAAAAAAAAAAGTTTTTTTAAAAATAGAAGTCATTTTTTTAGTGATAATTAAAATTTATGTTAAAAAAAGGAAATAAAAAGGAGTCCAGAAAAACTAAAAAAGATATTGAAAGATCTTAAAAGTCAAAAATTAAAAGAAACAAATAAAAAACAAACAGACAGACACAGAGAGAGAGAGAGACACACACACACACACACAGACAGACAGACAGACAGACAGACCGACAGAGAGAGAGACACACAGACAGACAGACACACACACACAGACAGACAGACAGACAGAGAGAGAGAAACACACAGACAGACAGAGACACACACACACACACACACACAGACGGACAGAGAGAGACACAGAGAGAGAGAGAGACACACACACACACACAGACAGACAGACAGACAGACAGAGAGAGACACACACACACACACACACACACACACACAGACACAGACAGAAAACAGACAGACTGACACGTACACACACACACAGACTGACACGTACACACACAGAGTGACAGACACACACACACACACACACACACACACACACACACACACACACACACACACACACACACACACACACACACACACACACACACACACACACACAAGTGACACACACACACACACACACACACACACACAAATAAATGACTCAGAATGTGTGCGCCGTTTCCACCAGCTACAGGTTTAATATCAGATTTCAACAACAGTAGAAAAACAACAGAAGAAGAATAAAGCTACGCAAAAAAAAAAAAAAAAAAAAACAACGAGTAAGAATCATCATACAGAGTCCCACAGAGTCCCACAGGCTCTTTAAAATAACTCCTCTATACAGTATGTACACACACACACACACACACACACACACACACACACACACACACACACACACAACAGTACAGTACAGCTACACACACAGAGGAAGAGGAGAAAAAATCTTCATCAGTCCAAACGGAGCGATGTGATTGGTCCATCCATCCATCCTCCATCCATCCACAGTATTTATTTATTTATTTAAATTTTTTTATTTAAATTTTTTTTTTTACGGGATTTTCTTTTTAAATTTTTCCCGTAAAATAAATTTTTTTTTAGACAAATTCCAGAGCAGGAAAAAATAAAAAACAAATTAAAAATGTGGTGAAAAAAAAAATTAAAAATTAAAAAAAACCAGAAAAAAAAAACCCCTTTTGACAAAAAAAACGACCAAACGCTGTCGTCATGAACTGTCCAACGACCAATAGCAGTCACATGACTTCATCCGCCATGTTTGTAGTCCGTTAAGTCCGTTAGAAAAAAAAAAAACTCCATTTTAGCCCCCTAAATGTCCTCGATCCATTTTGAACCAATCAGAACGTAGGGATTCTGGAAAAGGGGGCGGGGCTTAGCTTCTTTCGGCTTCTGCTATTGGTTGGAATGGACGTCAGGGGTGAATAAAATCAAACGTACACAAACACCATTGAACTGATGTTGAAACAGGAAATGTGTGTGTTTCCTCGTCATGTGATCCGGTCACAGAGGGGGGAGGGGCTTAGGGTGATGGTCAGCCAATCAGGTGTGCCTGTGGAGAGGAGAGAGGATATGATTGGTTAGAAGATATTAAGAGAACTATTTCTGTTTTGGGCCTTTAAAGGTGCAGTGTGTAATATGACATCATCAAGAAAGTTCTACAAAGTTCTAGAATGCAACGCTCCCTGGGTAACCCCAAACCTTTAGAATAATAACAGAAGCTACAGTGGCCTTCAAGGACAAGAACAATTCTACATTTTAAACAATGCACCTGATGACATTCCAACTATGACACTTTCAAGATGGCAGCACTAGGCCTTGGTCCAAAATATGCAGAAATATGGACATACATGAGACCCTTTCTAAGGGAAAAAATAATAATTCAAAAAAGAAAATTCAGCTATTATGCACTAAATTAAATGTACTTATGGATATTATAATTATTTTCTACAAAATCTGCTAGGAAATAAAACCCCAAATTCTACACACTGCAGCTTTAAATTCACTACGAGGAACTTTTAAATATTTCTGAAACAGCCGCAGACTGAGACAGTGACTTATTACTTGTATTTACTGCAGAAGACAAGATCCACCAATGTCTGTCTGTCTGCCTGCCTGTCTGTCTGTCTGTCTGTCTATGTGTCTGTCTGCCTGTCTGTCTGCCTGCCTGCCTGTGTGTGTGTGTCTGTCTGTCTGTCTGTCTGCCTGTCTGTGTGTCTGTCTGTCTGTCTGTCTGTCTGTCTGTCTGCCTGCCTGTGTGTGTCTGTCTGTCTGTCTGCTTGTCTGTCTATGCATCTGTCTGTGTGTGTGTGTGTCTGTCTGTCTGTGTGTCTGCCTGCCTGCCTGCCTGTGTGTTCTGTCTGTCTGCCTGTCTGTCTGTCTGTCTGTCTGTGTGTGTGTCTGTCTGCCTGTCTGCCTGTGTGTTTCTGTCTGTCTGCCTGTCTGTCTGCGTGTCAGCCTGTCTGTGTGTCTGCCTGTCTGTGTGTCTGTCTGTCTGTGTGTCTGTCTGTCTGTCTGTGTGTCTGTCTGTCTGTCTGTGTGTCTGTGTGTCTGTCTGTCTGTGTGTGTCTAAATTTTCGTAGCATTGACCTAATTATTAATCCTGCCTACGATATTTGAGTCAAATTGAAGACGTTTGTTTGTTTGTTGTGGAGATGAAAAGGCAAAGTTCACCTTAAAGCCCTACTTCACCTTAAAGCCCTACTTCACCTTAAAGCCCTACTTCACCTTAAAGGCCTACTTCACCTTAAAGGCCTACTTCACCTTAAAGGCCTACTTCACCTTAAAGGCCTACTTCACCTTAAAGGCCTACTTCACCTTAAAGGCCTACTTCACTTAAAGGCCTACTTCACCGGTTTGAATATGAAGGTGTATTGAATTCTGAGATCCTATGTAGTATAAATGTGCGAAAAAAAATTAAATCGGTTCATCCTAGCCTGAGAAAAGGCAGAAAGAGTGTTTTTTTAACCCTATATTTCTCTTTCTGTGATGTCACGAGAAAGAGAAATATATATTATATATTTAAGCAATAGCACATGAGAGGGAGCATGTTGTCGCTCTATATCAGCACTGCTGTGATTCGGTCGTAGGCACGAGGCCGCAGGCCGAGTGCCGAAGAGAAACACAGCAGTGCTGATATAGAGCGACAACATGCGACCTCGAGTGTGCTATTGCTTTTCTACAGCAGTTTTACAACTGAAATTCACAAGTTAACTTTAAAATGTGATCTTTAATCATTTAAGAATGGATTTGCTTCCGCCAACACAAATAGTTCGACAACAGCAGTCAGAGCGGAGCGCGTTGCTATGCAACAACTTTACGCGAGTGAGCTCGTCTTGCTTTGTTTACTCTGGTAACATTAACCACGGCGGCCCGATGTCCCGTAAAAATCACCAAAGAAACGGAACGGCGGATCTTAATCTAGTTGGTAAAAAGGTCCGCTGCCCAATCCAAACCCCCACGCTTCATTTCCCAGAGTTT
>CM049400.1:36677500-36682500 GCA_026929865.2 Hyperoplus lanceolatus | reverse complement strand
TGTTTGGGTAGACGTACGGCCACAGACGAGAGTCAGGCTCCTAAAAGAAAGCAGAAAAGAATAAATGTTTAGTAATGTCATAAAGCACATTTCATTTAAAGGGGCAGTGTGTAATATGACATCATCTACAAAGTTCCAGAATGCAACGCTCCCTGGGTAACCCCAACGGTGCCCTCTCACAGGGGAGAGACTCGCCACAGTCAACCTGAGTCACACACACACACATATAACACACAAGTGAAGCTCCGGCTCATCACATTTCATTTAAAGCTGTAGTGTGTATAATTTTGGGTTTTATTTCCTAGCAGATTTTGTAGAAAATAATTATAATATCCATAAGTACGTTTAATTTAGTGCATAATAGCTGATTTATTTTTTTAGAATTATTATTTTTTTCCTTAGAAAGGGTCTCATATATGTCCATATTTCTCCATACTTTGGACCAAGGCCTTGTCACCGCCATTTTGGAAGTATCATAGTTGGAATGTTATCAGGTGCATTGTTTAAAATGCAGAATTGTTCTTGTCCTTGAAGGCCACTGTGCTTCTGTTTTATAAGGGGTTACCCAGGAGCGTTGCATTCTAGAACTTTGTAGAACTTTCTTGATGATGTCATATTACACACTGCACCTTTAAAGGTGCAGTGTGTAATATGACATCATCTACAAAGTTCCAGAATGCAACGCTCCCTGGGTAACCCCACCCCTTTTGAATAATAACAGAAGCTACAGTGGCCTTCAAGGACAAGAACAATTCTAAATTCTAAACAATGCACCCGATGACATTCCAACCAACATGGATGCCTCCATAAGACTTGCCCGCTCAATGTACAAAATGTAACATTAATATTTGTAATTCTCCGCTCAGGAGGATAATTCAGATTATTGGCAGAGGTGATTTTACACCGATGAGGACATATTTATGAATGAGGATATTGAGTTTAGCTAATAAATTACTTAAAATGTTACACAGTGTCCCTTTAAGTAATTTTAATAGCAGCCAGTCTACACCTCTGTCTAAACGTCTCAATAGCTTTTTTCTTCTCTTTATCAGCTTGTGTATTTATATTGTGTATGTCTTGCAAAATGAGACTGTTTCAGAAATATTAAAAAAGTTCCTCGTAGCACCTTTAATTAATTGTGTGTGTGTGCGTGTGTCTGTCTGTGTGTGTGAATGTCTGTCTCTCTCTCTCTGTCTGTGTGTGTAAGCTGCATTTACCTGAGAATGAGAGAGTGTGTGTGTGTATGTGCATGTACTGTGTGTGTGTCTGTCTCTCTGTCAGTGTGAATTTCTGTCTCTCTCTCTCTTTGTGTCTCTCTCTCTGTGTGTCTCTCTGTCTGTCTCTGTGTGTCTGTGTCTCTCTCTGTCTGTGTGTGTCTGTCTGTCTGTCTGTCTGTCTTTGTGTCTCTCTCTCTCTGTCTGTCTCTCTGTCTGTGTCTCTCTAAGCTGCAGTTACCTGTCTGTCTTTGTGTGTGAGAGACAGTGTGTGTGTCTGTCTCTCTCTCTGTCTGTCTCTCCCTCTCTCTGTCTCTCTCTCTCTCTCTCTCTCTCTCCTCTCTCTCTCCTGCAGTTACCTGTCTGTACCACATGGCCTGCTCCACTCCCGTCGGCCGTCCCGTCTCCCCGGTAACCACCACCTTCCCCTCGTCCTTCCCATGATGCACTGCTTCGCTCAGCTTCATCTTCAGACCCTCCGGTTGCACCGTGGCCGACGCCCCTTTCCCACTCTCCTCCCCTTTCGCCATTATCACGCCACTGGGCTTCCCTTGCTCCGATGAATTTACATTACTATTCGCATTTGCATTAGCCTGTTGTGAATGCATATTATGCGTCGACGCCATCGCCGACTCCTTGCTGCCCGATTTCGATTGGTTCTTGAGGTCCGTGAGACTCGGCGCTCGCGATAACGTGGGCGGGATTTTCGGCACTTCTTTGCACTCGGATTTTTTGCGTTCTTCGTACTGCTGTCTGTAAGCGGGGTTTGAGGCTAGCAGGTGGGCGTGGTAGGCTTGGTCGGGGGTGTACGAGTAAGGGGGCACGTAGTATTGATTGTAGTAGAGAGGTTGCTGGTTGTACATGTTGGGACGCTGCTGGATGACCGAAGCCTGGATTTGCTGAGCCTGCTGCTGCTGCTGGTGTTGGTGGTGGTGTTGGAGAGATAAGTCCGGTTTTCGCTCGTCGGCAGGCTCCATCTTTAGTTTGTTATCCTCGCTGACGTCGTGCTCCTCCTCCTCTTTCTTCACCTTTAAAAAGATGAACAGAGGAATATATATTTAGTACATAAATATCATAAAAAAAAAATTAGACAGTTGTGTAGAGACAGATGAAAGAGAGGGGAATGACATACAGAGAACGTGTGTGTATGTGTGTGTGTCTGTCTGTCTCTCTGCCTGTCTGTCTGTCTGCGTGTGTGTGTGTGTGTGTGTGTGTCTGTCTGTCTATGTGCGTGAGACTGAATGAGTGAGTGAGTGCCTGTCTGTCTGTCTGTAACATAGTGAGTTTGACTTACCTGTGCTCCCTCCAGAGAAAGGGGGCTGTGTGCTGGCTGCGTCTGTCTGTCTGTCTGTGTGTCTGTGTGTGTGTGTGTGTGTGTGTGTGTGTGTGTGCCTGCCTGCCTGTGTGTCTGTCAATTTAGACATACCATAAAAGTTTAACCTGCACCCCCGAGTGGGGGGCTGTGTGTGTGTGTGTGTGTGTGTGTGTGTGTGTGTGTGTGTGTGTGTGTGTGTGTGTGTGTGTGTGTGTGTGTGTCTGTCTGAGTGAGTGAGTGAGTGAGTGTGTGAGTCTGTGTGTGTGTGTCTGTGTGAGTGAGTGAGTGAGTGAGTGAGTGTGTGTCTGTGTGTGTGAGTGAGTCAGTGAGTCTGTGTGTGTGTGTCTGTGTGAGTGAGTGAGTGAGTGAGTGAGTCTGTCTGTCTGGTGTGTGTTGGTGTGTGTGTCTCTTACCTGTGCTCCCTCCAGAGTAGGGGGCTGTGTGCTGGCTTGGTTGCCCGGGCTTGGGTGAGGGTATGTGGGGGAGTAGTAACAGTCGTACGTGGGGTAGTATGGCTGGTCCTTCCCTGGCGGCTGGGGGGGAAACAGAGCCTTCTTTGCCCCTTCGCGAGGGGCCGGGTCTGCAGGCTCCGTCTTCACCTTTAAGAGGGAAAGTAAAGGTGCAGTGTGTAATATGACATCATCAAGAAAGTTCTACAAAGTTCTAGAATGCAACACTCCCTGGGTAACCCCAACCCTTTAGAATAATAACAGAAGCTACAGTGGCCTTCAAGGACAAGAACAATTCTACATTTTAAACAATGCACCTGATGACATTCCAACTATGACACTTTCAAGATGGCGGCACTAGGCCTTGGTCCAAGATATGCAGAAATATGGACATATATGAGACTAAGGGAAAAAAAATTATTAATTTTTTCTACAAAATCTGCTAGGAAATAAAACCCAAAATTCTACACACTGCAGCTTTAAATACATTTTGGATAAAATCAATTAAAATGCATTAGAGAATTGGTGAGATTAAATGAGGTAATCTTTTTTTTTTTTTAAGATGTTTTTTTTTTGGCATTTTGATGCTTTATTGATAGTGTAGAGACAGAGTTGAAATGGGGCAGAGAGGGGAGTGACATGCAGAGAACGACCGCGGGCTGGAATCGAACCCGGGTCCTCTGCTGGCCGAGGCCCATGGGGGGGGGGGGGGACGCCCTACCAACTGAGCTAAGGGCCCATGGGGGGGGGGACGCCCTACCAACTGAGCTAAGGGCGGGGGGGGACGCCATACCAACTGAGCTAAGGGCGGGGGACGCCCTCAACTGAGCTAAGGGGGGGACGCCATACCAACTGAACTAAGGGGGGGGGGACGCCCTACCAACTGAGCTAAGGGCGGGGGGGGACGCCATACCAACTGAGCTAAGGGCGGGGGGGGGGACGCCCTACCAACTGAGCTAAGGGCGGGGGGGACGCCCTACCAACTGAGCTAAGGGCGGGACGCCCTACCAACTGAGCTAAGGGCGGGGGGGCGCCCTACCAACTGAGCTAAGGGCGCCCCCTCAAGCGGTTATCTTTTTCGAACATGTAAAGCAAATGTTGGACAGCTTCTTTGCACGAGTTACTCGACATTTTTACCAATACATTTTCAAAACTTCTTCATGACATTCGACCTGTTTGTCCATAACGTTTATGAGTAAAGATACCATCCTGCATCCACACTATTCGCACTTTACTTTAGTATTACCATGTAATCACCTGGTCAATGATCAAACTCCTTCGTGATTTTTCTCTACTTATGACATCTATTGCAGCATGTCCGTCCTGGGAGAGGGATCCCTTACTCTGTCCACTCTCCCTGAGATTTCTTCAATTTAAAAAAAAAATCCCGGTAAAGGGTTTTTTTTTTTTACTGGGAGTTTTTTCTCAGCCGAGCTAAGGGTGTAAGGGCAGGGTGTCATATTGTATCATACTGTATGGGATGTAAAGCCCACTGAGACAAATGTATTTGTGATTTTGGGCTATACAAATAAAACTGACTTGAGTAACTCACAGAAGGCAGACAGCTGTTTTCTTTCTTCAAAAGGTTATTACTCTTTCATGATGTGGGAATATGAACCATATCTTTCCACTTGTTAAAAAATATACTTTTCAATTAAATTCACTCCCCCCCTCACCTTGGCTGTGTCTGCTTTCCCCTCTTCATCCACACACACTGAAACAGACACACACACACACACACACACCGCAACACAATCACACACACACACACAGACAGTCAGACACACACACACACCGCAACACAATCACACACACACACACAGACAGTCAGACACACACACACACACACCGCAACACAATCACACACACACACACAGACAGTCAGACACACACACACACTTACCCACCCACCCTCACACACACACACACACACACACAGACAGTCAGACACACACACACACACTTACCCACCCACCCTCACACACACACACACACACACACACACAAGACAGTCAGACACAC
>CM049400.1:36657500-36672500 GCA_026929865.2 Hyperoplus lanceolatus | reverse complement strand
GTCAGTGTGTGTGTCAGTGTGTGTGTGTGTATCAGTGTGTGTGTGTGTGTGTGTGTGTGTGTGTGTGTATCTGTGTGTATCAGTGTGTGTGTGTGTGTGTATATCAGTGTGTGTGTGTATCAGTGTGTGTGTGTGTGTGTGTGTATCAGTGTGTATCTGTGTGTGTGTGTGTGTGTGTATCAGCGTGTGTGTGTGTGTGTATCAGTGTGTGTGTGTGTGTGTGTGTGTGTGTGTGTGTCAGCGTGTGTGTGTGTGTGTATCAGTGTGTGTGTGTGTGTGTGTGTGTTTCTGTGTGTGTGTGTGTGTGTGTGTATCAGCGTGTGTCTGCGTGTGTGTGTGTGTGTATCAGTGTGTGTGTGTGTGTGTGTGTGTATCTGCGTGTGTGTGTGTGTGTGTGTGTGTATCAGTGTGTGTGTGTGTGTGTGTATCAGTGTTTCTGTGTGTGAAGAGGATTTTTTAATCTTCTGAAGTGTATCTGCCCTTTTATGACCTCACTTAACTCAACTTCTGCTAAGTGACTCACTTGCAACCAGCGCCTGTGTGTGTGTGTGTGTGTGTGTGTGTGTGTGTGTGTGTGTGTGTAAAGTGCTGATCGGTATCGCTAATCCCTTTCTCATAGTGAGCGATTGACCTTGGAAGGAATGTGTCTTGTTGTTGTAATGAATACCTCTCTGTATGAATGGAGGGGTGTGGATGTGTGTGTGTGTGTGTGTGTGTGTGTGTGTGTGTGTGTGTGTGTGTGTGTGTGTGTGTGTGTGTGTGTGTCGCATGGAACAGTTTAAGCTTTTAACAATCGAAGTGAGGACATTTTGTCTGGTTCTCACTTTGAGACAAGCCTTTAAAGGGCTGTTTGAGGGTTAACACTAGGTTTTAAGGACAGGCCTTTAAAGGGCTGTTTGAGGGTTAGCACTAGGTTTTAAGGACAGGCCTTTAAAGGGCTGTTTGAGGGTTAGCACTAGGTTTTAAGGACAGGCCTTTAAAGGGCTGTTTGAGGGTTAACACTAGGTTTTAAGGACAGGCCTTTAAAGGGCTGTTTGAGGGTTAACACTAGGTTTTAAGGACAGGCCTTTAAAGGGCTGTTTGAGGGTTAACACTAGGTTTTAAGGACAGGACTTTAAAGGGCTGTTTGAGGGTTAACACTAGGTTTTAAGGACAGGCCTTTAAAGGGCTGTTTGAGGGTTAACACTAGGTTTTAAGGACAGGCCTTTAAAGGGCTGTTTGAGGGTTAACACTAGGTTTTAAGGTTCAGGTATGAATTAGGTTTATGTTAGGGTTAGTGTAAGGGTTGGGGTTAGGCATTTAGTTTGGATGGTTAGGGTAAGGGGCTAGGGAGGGGAGAGAGAGAGAGAGAGAGAGAGAGAGAGAAAGAGAGAAAGAGACAAAGAGAGAAAGAGAGAAAGAGAAAGAGAAAGAGAAAGAGAAAGAGAAAGAGAAAGAGAAAGAGAAAGAAAGAGAGAGAGAGAGAGACTCTGTATCTGGTATGTAAACAAAGCGGGCCCACCGTAGCTACAAAAATGCCCATTTACAGAGCCTTGGCTGAGTATTAAAGCAGCAACGAGTAACATTTAAATATCTTTTAAACAGCCTCATGTTTCCTCTCATAATCATAAATTACCTTTAACAGCAAACGAGACCATCTGTGCAAAGAAAGACTTTTTTATATAGTTTTTATTACTGCATTTGATCTGGTCGTACACCCAGTCCGATTTTCGGTTCACGCGTGCATGCTCTATGGTCACATATCCGTATTGGTCGCAGATTTCAGTGCGGCGCAGGAACGCGATTTGAGAAGCCTATCCCTCCAGGTGAGGGAAGGGGAGCGGGAGCCTTGTTTGAGACAGTTGTTTGTTCATAATGACTGATAACGGGGCTGAACCATCAAAGAAAAAAAAGAAAATGCAATGAAGAAAAGCTAAAAGGGAGAGTGATAGGCGGGCGGGAGGGCGTTGTGTATACGTTGCCAAGCAACGTATACACAATTTCACGCAGCGAACCTAGACTGCAGTGTTTACTCCTAAATGAATGAGCGGTAGCCTACTAAAACAAAGTTTACTTTGCCTCACCAGCATCAACAGATGACCATTATTCATCTGAAATAGTCATTATTTACAACATAAACTCCTAGACTCTGTTTTTCACTCTGCTTTAAGATTCATCACAGGAGATGCTTATGACACACACCATTGTCTCTTATATGAAAAGGTTGGGTGGTCCTCCCTTAAAGAGAGACGTGATGCACATTGGCACATTTTTATTTACAAAGCCTTGACCGGGAAGCTTCCTCGTTATTTAACAGAAATGCTGCTTGTTTCAGATGGGCTTTATCAGACCCGCTCCACTGACATGCTCATGCTTTATGTCCCACAAGACCGGTCTGAGCTGGGAAAGACAGCTTTTAGCTTCAGTGCCCCCGACTCCTGGAACAACTTACAGCTAAAAATTAAACTAAATACATTCATATCCTTTGGCCAATTTAAACAGACTATCTTGGATCTGCCAAACTCTACTTGTAACTGTTTTAATTAGACTATATTGTACTTTATGCCTTTTAATTGCTGCCACTCTTCCCCACTCTGTAAGTGTTTCAATCGTTTTGTTTTCTCTTCTCTTCACTTGTTGTGTATTTGATGTATTTGCATTGAATGTTTTGTTTGTATTGTTGTTTTGAATTTGTTTTGACTCAACGTCATTGTAAATGAGGGTCACCCCTCAACTGGTCTCTGGAGGATAAATAAAAGTTAAATGAAATGAAATGAAAGGAAATTACCTCATCGTGATCCATACTAACTAACTGCCATCTCTCGTTCATTCGCTTTGTGTGAGGACACGGGGACTCGTTCAGCTCCGTGAGAGGTGACAATGCATCAACTCATTACAATCAGGTGTGTTTAGCACTTACTGGTATTAGTTGATGCTGTGTCACCCATAGACTCACAGAGCCGAAAAGAGTCCGGTGCCCTCCACACTTTCAACACACGGACACGCACCATATTGCTTCCTGATTATTTGAATCTTGCACTCCCTGGACGAGCTACAAAACAGCTTCACGACAGCTGGCGTCGTAATAATACTACCGCTTTTGTTCAAAGGTGTCGCCAACGTGCCGACTTACTCGTAGTGGCTTTAACACTGGATTTTTTTTTCCAGCGCACACAGTACAGACAGGTAGTGGATCATGAGGAGACAGACACACAGTACAGACAGGTAGTGGATCATGAGGAGACAGACACACAGTACAGACAGGTAGTGGATCATGAGGAGACAGACACACAGTACAGACAGGTAGTGGATCATGAGGAGACAGACACACAGTACAGACAGGTAGTGGATCATGAGGAGACAGACACACAGTACAGACAGGTAGTGGATCATGAGGAGACAGACACACACACAGTACAGACAGGTAGTGGATCATGAGGAGACAGACACACAGTACAGACAGGTAGTGGATCATGAGGAGACAGACACACAGTACAGACAGGTAGTGGATCATGAGGAGATATTCACTGATTCTGACTAAAAAGTGATTTTGACAACAAGCGTTCTCCAGAATCACTGACTGCACCTTTAATAATTCTTAAGTTAGAGGGAGAGACTTCGAGAGACCTTGAATATGAGTCTACAAAACATTCTTCTCCCATCAACATACACACACACCGAAACAGACACACACATCCACACTGATAAAGACATGCACGCACACACACACACACACACACACACACACACACACATCCACACTGATAAAGACATACACGCACACACACAGACAGACACGGAAACAGACACACACACTGAAACATACAGACACGGAAACAGACACACACACACTGAAACAGACAGACACACACACACACACTGATACAGACACACACACACACACAGACAGGGAAACAGACACACACTGATACAGACACACACAGACAGGGAAACAGACACACAGACACCGAAACAGACACACACTAGCCCCTTTTACACAGCCAGTGAAAGCCGGGAATATGCCGGCCTTTCGGCCCTCCGCCCTGCTGTTTAAATGCGACAGTTGCGGAACGGGGGAAGAAAGGTGCGAGAGATTGTTCCGGGAATTTTACTACCTCGGGGGGTAGGGGGGGGGGGGAGGTAGTAAGATTCCCGACACAATCAGTTCCGCCTCTCTGTTTAAATGCTCCAGCTTGTTGTTGCGGAACAGGGCGGCGTTTGACGTTCCACAGCCTACGTTCTAAACATGCGACCATGTTAGCAGTTGAAGGACGTGTGTTTAACATTAATCACGGCGGCCTGATGTCCCGTAAAAATCACCAAATAAAAGGAACGGCGTATAATCCATCTGATCATGAGGTCCGTTGCTCAATCCAAACCCCCACGCTTCATTTTGCAGAGTGTATGAGTCTATTTCTGCCCAGGAGAAGTTGTACAATGGGAAAGCTAGGCTAGGCTAAGTAAGGGATAAAGTATAGCGAACGGGTCACTTGCTAGAAAGAAAGACCGACAAGCTGAAGCAGGAGCCCGACGCGCAGCGGAGGGCTCTTGTTCAGCTTGACCTAGTAACGGGGGAATAGTCTGCTCGCCCCGCTAGACTGTCTGCTTCAGCTGACTGAAGGCTCCGGCTCAGCTGTTAGCCACAGAGCTACTGTTTTGCTAACTCAACTCAAGACGTGAAGAGGTGAAGCGGAGTGATTTTGTCAGTTTGGTTAACAGTCCTAGTGATGTCGGACTCAGGGCGTAGCGAGATCAACTGGCACATCGTGGGGACAGTAAAATACGGCCCTCTTACTGCAAGCTCCAGCACTTCTGCTCTCAATTCACCAGCCAGTGTTGTTGTTGTAAAGCAGCTGACCGGCGCGGCGCTAAATGTTTACGTCACACCTGACGCTGTTTACAAGCACCTCTTTCATTCCGGACGCTGTGTAAAAGGAGCTGCTGATGGCCAGCAGGCCGGCGATGCTTGGTTCTGTGTAGAAGGAGCTGCTGATGGCCAGCAGGCCGGCGCTGCTTGGTTCTGTGTAAAAGGAGCTGCTGATGGCCAGCAGGCCGGCGCTGCTTGGTTCTGTGTAGAAGGAGCTGCTGATGGCCAGCAGGCCGGCGCTGCTTGGTTCTGTGTAAAAGGAGCTGCTGATGGCCAGCAGGCCGGCGCTGCTTGGTTCTGTGTAAAAGGAGCTGCTGATGGCCAGCAGGCCGGCGCTGCTTGGTTCTGTGTAAAAGGAGCTGCTGATGGCCAGCAGGCCGGCGCTGCTTGGTTCTGTGTAGAAGGAGCTGCTGATGGCCAGCAGGCCCGCTGCTTGGTTCTGTGTAAAAGGAGCTGCTGATGGCCAGCAGGCCGCGCTGCTTGGTTCTGTGTAAAAGGAGCTGCTGATGGCCAGCAGGCCGGCGCTGCTTGGTTCTGTGTAAAAGGAGCTGCTGATGGCCAGCAGGCCGCGCTGCTTGGTTCTGTGTAGAAGGAGCTGCTGATGGCCAGCAGGCGCCTTGGTTCTGTGTAGAAGGAGCTGCTGATGGCCAGCAGGCCGGCGCTGCTTGGTTCTGTGTAAAAGGAGCTGCTGATGGCCAGCAGGCCGGCGCTGCTTGGTTCTGTGTAAAGGAGCTGCTGATGGCCAGCAGGCCGGCGCTGCTTGGTTCTGTGTAAAAGGAGCTGCTGATGGCCAGCAGGCCGGCGCTGCTTGGTTCTGTGTAAAAGGAGCTGCTGATGGCCAGCAGGCCGGCGCTGCTTGGTTCTGTGTAAAAGGAGCTGCTGATGGCCAGCAGGCCGGCGCTCTTGGTTCTGTGTAAAGGAGCTGCTGATGGCCAGCAGGCCGGCGCTGCTTGGTTCTGTGTAAAGGAGCTGCTGATGGCCAGCAGGCCGGCGCTGCTTGGTTCTGTGTAAAAGGAGCTGCTGATGGCCAGCAGGCCGGCGCTACTTGGTTCTGTGTAAAAGGAGCTACTGATGCGCCAGCAGGCCGGCGCTGCTTGGTTCTGTGTAAATAACACAGAAGCAAAGCCGGCATATTGGAGTGATGTTGTTCCGTCAATATGCCACAATCTCTGTGTAAAAGGGGCTACTGATACAGACACACACACCGAAACAGACACACACACACACACACACACTGATACAGACAGACACACACACACACTGATACAGACACACACACACACACACACACAGGGAAACAGACACACACACTGAAACAGACACACATACACTGGAACACACACACTGAAACATACAGACACGGAAACAGACACACACACTGAAACAGACACACACACACAGGGAAACAGACACACACACTGATACAGACAGACACACACACACACACACACTGAAACAGACACACACACACAGGGAAACAGACACACACACTGAAACAGACACACATACACACTGAAACAGACACACACACACAGGGAAACAGACACACACACTAATACACACACACACACACACACACACACACACACACACACACACACACACACACACACACACACACACAGGGAAACAGACACACACACACTGAAACAGACACACACACAGGGAAACAGACACACACACACACACACTGAAACAGACACACACACAGGGAAACAGACACACACACACTGAAACAGACACACACACAGGGAAACAGACACACACAGGGAAACAGACACACACACACTGAAACAGACACACACACACAAGGGAAACAGACACACACACTGAAACAGACACACACACAGGGAAAGACACACACACACTGAAACAGACACACACACTGAAACAGACACACACACACACACAGGGAAACAGACACACACAGGGAAACAGACACACACACACTGAAACAGACACACACTCACACACACAGGGAAACAGACACACACAGGGAAACAGACACACACACACTGAAACAGACACACACACACACACAGGGAAACAGACACACACAGGGAAACAGACACACACACACTGAAACAGACACACACACACTGAAACAGACACACACACTGAAACAGACACACACACACTGAAACAGACACACACACACACACTGAAACAGACACACACACACAGGGAAACACACACACACACACACACACACACAGGGAAACAGACACACACACTGAAACAGACACACACACAGGGAAACAGACACACACACTGAAACAGACACACACACACTGAAACAGACACACACACACACTGAAACAGACACACACACACACTGAAACAGACACACAGGGAAACAGACACACACACACACACACACACACACACACACACACACACACACACACACACACACACACACACACACACACACACACAGGGAAACAGACACACACACACTGAAACAGACACACACACTGAAACAGACACACACACTGATACAGACACACACACACACACAGGGAAACAGACACACACACACTGAAACAGACACACACACTGAAACAGACACACACACTGAAACAGACACACACACACACACACACACACACACACAGGGAAACAGACACACACACTGAAACAGACACACACACTGAAACAGACACACACACTGAAACAGACACACACACTGAAACAGACACACACACAGGGAAACAGACACACACACTGAAACAGACACACACACAGGGAAACAGACACACACACTGAAACAGACACACACACTGAAACAGACACACACAGGGAAACAGACACACACAGGGAAACAGACACACACACTGAAACAGACACACACAGGGAAACAGACACACACAGGGAAACAGACACACACACTGATACAGACAGACACACACTGAAACAGACAGACAGACAGACACACACACACACACACACACACACACACACACACACACAGGGAAACAGACACACACACACACACACACACACACACACGGAATGTTGGAAATTGAATAACAGGTTAGCAGTTATTTCCCCATGGGATACGAGACGCTAGAATAGCCCCTCTCTCCTACTTCTCCGGTGGGAATATGAAGGTGTATTGAACTCTGAGATCCTATGTAGTATAAATGTGCAAAACATTTTAGAAATCGGTTCATCCTATCCTGAAGGCTTACCTCATGTAGATGCACCGACAGTGTTGTTGTTATTACACAGAATTCCTCATATAAGATAAGATGTACTTTACTCATCCCAGCAGGGAAATTCAGATGCTACAGCAGCCAGCATACACATACACAGAACAAAACAATAATAATAATAATAATAATAATGGATTGGATTTATATAGCGCTTTTCAAGGCACTCAAAGACGCTTTACAGGGTTCCAGGTTCCATTCATTCACACACAGTCATACTGGTGGTGGTAAACTACCATAGCAGCCACAGCTGCCCTGGGGCAGACTGACGGAAGCGTGGCTGCCATTCAGCGCCTACGGCCCCTCAGACCACCACCTCAAACATACAGCAGTCATACACATTCACACGAGGCAAGGTGGGTGAAGTGTCTTGCCCAAGGACACAACAACCATGACACAGGTGGCCGGGCGGGGATCGAACCGCCAACCCTTTGATCATTGGCCAACCTGCTCTACCACCTGAGCCACAGTCGCCCCAAAACACAGCACATATAGGCCTATCCCCATCTCTACAAAAATATATAGCCAAGATGAGAAAGTGGTATGGATAGTCTCTGTGCATAAGTAGCTGTTACTCGTAGATAACAGTACACAAATACTAGCTCTGCCATATGGGGGGGGCGACAGAAGTTACGCACAATAGCTTTAAAGAGCAGCCCCCCTCCCCCTCCTCCTAGATAACACAGCTAACTGCTTTGGCCGCTGTAGGTGTTTTCTTTATATTTAATATATATTTGGGATCTACACTATGCAGCAGCTGACCCAGGGTTTACACTGTTGTGTCAGTTAGATTCTTGTGACCATAGAGTCTCAGTCCTCTTCACAGCAGACCCAGGTTAGAATCCAGCCCGGGTCGTCCTCTGCATGTCATTCCCCTCTCTGTCTGTCTGTCTGTGTGTCTGTCTGTGTGTCTGTCTGTCTGTCCTCTTCACAGCAACCCAGGTTAGAATCCAGCCCGGGTCCTCTGCATGTCATTCCCTCTCTGTCTGTCTGTCTGTCTGTCTGTCCTCTTCACAGCAGACCCGGGTTGGAATCCAGCCCGGGTCGTTCTCTGCATGTCATTCCCCTCTCTGTCTGTCTGTCTGTCTGTCTGTCTGTCTGTCTGTCCTCTTCACAGCAGACCCAGGTTAGAATCCAGCCCGGGTCGTTCTCTGCATGTCATTCCCCTCTCTGTCTGTCTGTCTGTCTGTCTGTCTGTCTGTCTGTCTGTCTGTCTGTCTGTCCTCTTCACAGCAGACCCAGGTTAGAATCCAGCCCGGGTCGTTCTATCATGTCTTCCCTCTCTGTCTGTCTGTGTGTCTGTCTGTGTGTCTGTCTGTCTGTCTGTCTGTCCTCTTCACAGCAGACCCAGGTTAGAATCCAGCCCGGGTCGTCCTCTGCATGTCATTCCCCTCTCTGTCTGTCTGTCTGTGTGTCTGTCTGTGTGTCTGTCTGTCCTCTTCACAGCAGACCCGGTTAGAATCCAGCCCGGTCGTCCTCATGTCATTCCCTCTCTGTCTGTCTGTCTGTCTGTCTGTCTGTCCTCTTCACAGCAGCCCCGGGTTAGAATCCAGCCCGGGTCGTTCTCTGCATGTCATTCCCCTCTCTGACACATTTAATCTCTGTCTCTCCTAACTAGCCAATAAAGCCTAGAAAAATTTTCACAAAAAATATCTATAGTGTTTTTACCACGCCAGCTGTTGTTCCTGGGTGAGCGTATACCCATGACAAAGGCATTAAAGGTGAAGTAAGCGGTTTATTTATGTTAATATAAGTGTTAAATCGCTCTTTATTCATACAGTGATCACTTACATAATGTGCACGTTTCATAAAGCCGATCTCTCAGTCAGCTGCTTTGCATGTAATCGGCAAATAAATTGTAGTATCCTGAAATTTTTATCCAATCAGAAGAGAGAACGCTACAAACCGACACCCGTCTCACTCATATATAGTATATACACTCCATGGTCTCACTGCCGGTGCACGCCAGAGCAACAGATGGGTGAATGTTTATGCGCCTACAATGGTAAAAATCCTTCCCAATGTCTGTTTTGATGGTTTTTATCATGTTTTATCACACTTATGGATCTGAGATGATGCTAGATAACTCGCTGCTTGAAGACCGCAGTGCATTAATATGGTGACGTGGGGACGAGGGAGGGGACTGCTAACTGCAGTAACTGACAGAAAGAAGTTAGCTAAAAGAACCATTCCGCTTACTGCACCTTTAAGAAAAACTATATAAAAATATCATTCTTTGCACTGATGGTCTTGTTTGCTGTTACATGTAATTTATCAGAGGGAAAATTTGACTGTTTCAGAAATATTTAAAAGTTCCTCTTGGCACATTTAAATTCACACACACACACACACACACACACACACACACACACACACACACACACACACACACACACACACACACACACACACACACACACACACACACACACACACACACACACACACACACACACACACACACACACACACACACACACAAATCTCACCTTCACTCCGACCACTTTCTTCAGGCTTCTGCATTCACCGCCATTGTTGTTTTCCACTTCTTCCTCCTGTTCTGTGGCTATAGCAGGTGGCAGCAGCAGTCCGATCCCTGCTGCTGGAGAGTCCAGTGCCATGTTTCCCATTATCTGCTGCTCATTCCCCGCCGCTCCGGTAGATAAATCCGGGTTTTGCATTTGTCCTTCGAACGGCAAAACGGGCGCCGCCGATTCTTTCTCCGCGTTTAAAACTCCCGTGTTCGACGTCACGACAACCACAGTGTCCATTTTGTCTTTTTTAGATTTCCCGGTACCCCCTTCTTTGTCCTTTTTCACCGCTCCGGTTAACGCACGGGATGATTTAGAACTGGATTTGTCCCCTCCTTTTGTCGGGGTAGAGTTCGGGGTAGGGGTAGGGTTTGAGGGTAGGGTCGAACCTTGCTGAATAATGTCTTTCTTAGCAGCACTCCCTCCGTCCGAAACTGAAACGGAAACGGCTTGTGGGGCCTTCGCGCTTTCCTTAGAGTTTTTGCTACGTTTGGATTTCGATTTGCTCTCTTTGCCATGTGTCGCCACGGGGCTTACGAATTTTATATTGTCCGGCAAAGCGGCGACTGCGCTTGTTGGAGGGGCCGCCATGTTCCCCCCCCCTCCTCCTCCTCCTACTCCCTCCTTGCCACTCGACATTTCTAACTTGTCTTTTTCCAAATCTGCGTCCAGGTCGATTATAAGATTTCCTACTCCGATATCCCACTCGTCCCCGCTGTCGTAAGTGTCCACCGCATTCGAGTCCACACCTTTCCCGCCTGAAAAGAGAGAGGTAAGTGGTTAAAGACCTACTTTACAGGTGGGAATATGAAGGTGTATTGAACTCTGAGATCCTATGTAGTATAAATGTGCAAACATTTTAGAAATCGGTTCATCCTAGCCTGAGAAAAGGCAGAAAGAGTGTTTCATGGTCTCACTGTCTAACCCTACATTTTACTAGTGTGATGAAAACAACTGCATATCATCCGCCCTCTCAATCCGTCTCCCCATTTCAACTCTGTGCTATCTAATAAAGCCTGAAAACTACCCCCCAAAAAAATCTTGTAGAGAGTAGCCTTAACCTGCAGGGCTGCTGCAAAGGCATAAGAAAAACTATATAAAAATAGCATTCTTTGCACTGATGGTCTCGTTTGCTGTTACATGTAATTTATGATCATCAGAGGGAAAATGAGACTGTTTCAGAAATATTTAAAAGTTCCTCGTAGCTCGTCACGGCAATATGGCGGCGCGCTTGAATAACAATTTACACCCGAAAATGTCTTATAACTTCAAGTTATGGGGCGACTGTGTCTCAGGTGGTAGAGCGGGTCGGCCAATGATCAAAGGGTTGGAGGTTCGATCCCCGTCCTGCCACCTGTGTCATGGTTGTTGTGTCCTTGGGCAAGACACTTCACCCACCTTGCCTCGTGTGAATGTCGATAGTTAGCCTGCTGCTATCGGTGTATGAATGTGTGTGTGAATGGTAACGTGGGAAAGGAAAACAGGTCTCCCTTGAAAAAGAGTCTTCGGTCTCAATGGGATATAACTGTATGAATAAAGGTTAAAAAAAAAAATAAATTTAATTGTTGAATATACCATTTTTTTTCTAAATTACTTTCTACACATATAGTTCCATACTGTCTAAAAAGAAATTAGACTGTTTCATGTCCACTTTAAAAGGTGAAGTAAGCGATTTATTTAAGTTAATATAAGTGTTAAATCGCTCTTTATTCATACAGTGATCACTTACATAATGTGCGCGTTTCATAAAGCCGATCTCTCAGTCAGCTGCTCTGCATGTAATCGGCAAATACACTTTTCGGGGGATCCCGAAAATTAATATCCAATCACAAGAGAGAACGCTACAAACCGACACCCGTCTCACTCATGGTCTCACTGCCGGTGCACGCCAGAGCGACAGATGGGTGAATGTGTATGCGCCTACAATGGTAAAAATCCTTCCCAATGTCTGTTTTGATGGTTTTTATCATGTTGTATCACACTTATGGATCTGAGATGATGCTAGATAACTCGCTGCTTGAAGACAGTGCATTAATGTGGTGACGTAGGGATGAGCGAGGGGACTGCTAACTGCAGTAACTGACAGGAAGTTAGCTAAAAGAACCATTCCGCTTACAGCACCGTTAAACCTGCAGTTTACAATTTTGGGTTTTATTTCCTAGCAGATTTTGTAGAAAGTAATTATAATATCCATAAGTACATTTAATTTAGTGCATAATAGCTGAAAACATTTTTTTGAATTATTTTTTTTCCCTTAGAAAGGGTCTCATATGTCCATATTTCTGCATATTTTGGACTAAGGCCTAGTGCCGCCATCTTGAAAGTGTCATAGTTGGAATGTCCTCAGGTGCATTGTTTAAAATTTAGAATTGTTCTTGTCCTTGAAGGCCACTGTAGCTTCTGTTATTATTCTAAAGGGTTGGGGTTACCCAGGGAGCGTTGCATTCTAGAACTTTGTAGAACTTTCTTGATGATGTCATATTACACACTGCACCTTTAAGGAGACATTAAAAAACGCAAACAACTCGTTATGGATTGAAGAGAGCTGCGTTAACCTGTAGGGCCGCTGCTGAGGGACATCTTAGTGGGATCTTCCCAGGGGAGAGAGGGTTTGGCTGGGCCTGCGTGGGGCCGTGGAGCCCCCCTCAGGGCTGGAGCCCGCTACGCCGACCATGCCCTGACGCACACATGACAGCCGCCTGCAAGCAAGGGAAAGAAAGGTTAGTCTAGAGAGAGCAGGGGTGTCCAAACTACGGCCCCACACACACACACACACACACACACACACACACACACACACACACACACACACACACACACACACACACACACACACACACACACACACACACACACACACACACACACACACACACACACACACACACACACACACACACACACACACACACACAGTGGATCATGAGGAGATATTCACTGATTTTGACAAAAAGTGATTTTGACAACAAGCGTTCTCCAGAATCACTGACTCCACCTTTAAAACAACATATAACAGTGACTCCTTTGGTAAGCATCTCAGATCTGAGTCAAGAGGATTTAATACAACCAAACGATAATAACCTTCACGTGAACCAATATCCTGGATGAGTCAACAGAATGGTAAATGGACTCCTCTTATAAAGATCTTTTCCCTGGTTTTTCACAGACCCAAAGCGCTTTACATTGTTTTGTACACATTCGCCCATTCACACACATTCACACACCGATAGCAGCAGCAGCTACCACGCAGGGTGCAAGCTAACTATCAGGAGACATTTAGGGTTCAGTGTCTCTTTGCCCAGGGACACTTGGACATGTGGCGGGGAGACGGGGGATCGAACCACCTGTAACCCAGTGGACGACCAACCTACACACTTCACCACAGACACCCACTTTAAGTCAAGGTGAGGTGGCTTTACCTACTTCACCTGGTGGGAATATGAAGGTGTATTGAACTCTGAGATCCTATGTAGTATAAATGTGCAAACATTTTAGAAATCGGTTCATCCTAGCCTGAGAAAAGGCAGAAAGAGTGTTTTATGGTCTCACTGTCTAACCCTATACATTTCTCCCATGCGTGACATCACACATGGTAAAATGTGGGGTTGGGATTAACAGGACAGCTGGGCCAAGGGAAGACTGAGGGAAGAAAAACCTCATTCATTATATTATAATAGTGAATTTATAATGATATAACGCCGGGTTCCATATGGGTGAAATATTCCTTTAACGGCTATAAGTCAGATTGGCGATTGATTTTCGTCTATAGGTTCTATAAGGGAAGATAGTTACCTTTTATTTCATTTTTTTAAATGTATTTTTTGGTACTTTTATGCTTTATATGAATAAAGCATAAAAGTGTAGAGACAGAGATGAAATGGGTCAGAGAGGGGAGTGACATGCAGAGAACGACCGCGGGCTGGAATCAAACCCGGGTCCGCTGCTGGCCGAGGCCCATGGGGGGGGGACGCCTTACTAACTGAGCTAAGGGGGGGGGGGGGGGAATGCCCTACCAACTGAGCTAAGGGGGGGACGCCCTACCAACTGAGCTAAGGGGGGGGACGCCCTACCAACTGAGCTAAGGGGGGGGGACGCCCTACCAACTGAGCTAAGGGGGGGACGCCCTACCAACTGAGCTAAGGGCCCATGGGGGGGGGACGCCCTACCAACTGAGCTAAGGGCCCATGGGGGGGGGGGGGGGACGCCCTACCAACTGAGCTAAGGGCCCATGGGGGGGGACGCCCTACCAACTGAGCTAAGGGCGCCCCCTTATTTACCTTTTATTGACCCAACAATTTTAGTTCACAGTTTGTAGGTTTTACTAGTTAACTGCACAAAAAGAAACAGTAATTGACCAACACACACACTTAAAAATACTGGTTTCATTACACGTTGAATTACTACTGCA